>JBBPDC010000002.1:4303910-4315258 GCA_037974485.1 Hemigrammopetersius urotaenia
AGAGAGAGAGAGAGAGAGAGAGAGAGAGAGAGAGAGAGAGAGAGAGAGAGAGAGAGAGAGAGAGAGAATGGGGTGCACTCTTGAGCTTTGCTTGTAATTCACTTCAAATCAATTAATTCTGAAAATCCTTTTAATCTCAACACTGATCGCCTAAACACCTTTTATGTCCAAATTGTCTTTTCTCTGCTGCGGGTCCCTTTAAGATCAAAGTGGAGTTGATTCTAGAGAGGGTTGCTCATAAACAGAAGACAATGATTTTAAAGGGAAAAGCGCTAAATGATAACCCCCCTCCCTGCCAGAAAAAAATACAGATCGTCACAAACTCGGCTTACATTGGTCTGAGGCCTAAACCAAGGTGTAACAGGATTTAACAGGAGTTTACAAAGTTTGTGAATGTTTCATTCAAAAAAAATAAAAAAAAATAAAATAAAACGGCGAAGCTTTGGTTTTTACCGAGGGCCTTGTACTGAACTGAGATCAATGCGAGCTTTTCTCTTGCAGGCTCAGGTTATTTCTATTCTGGCTGTGAGCCACTAAATTCACATGGAGGAAGAGGCTGAAGGCCCCCCCTCCTTTGATTGCCACTGAGCGGTCTGCGAGTCGACGAGGGGGTCAGGAGGCCAGGCGCATATCAGCCATTCGTAAGAGAATTACGGAAGCCGGCGCAGCAAATGAATGCACCTCCACTGATGACATCCGCTCGCAATAAAAGCACTTGGGAACCTTGTCGTGGAGGCGCGGCGAGAACAGCACGTTCATTAAATTTGTTTACATTATTCCGAGACGCCGCTCAAAAATCGAGGATGCGCGGAGATCACGTCTGGCAATAACACGGCCGCGGATATTCCCGGTAATAAGGAGATGATGAGAAAGTTCTGAGACTCACTCGAATGGCTGGGAAGAGGAGGGGTGCATTTGTTCTCCCTCCCTGCAGCCAAAGCCTTCCATGCCATTTTATTGCTGAATTAGTACAGGCAGACTTTAGTCTTAGATGAAATCCCTCCTCTAATAATTACTGTAAATGCCTGAAAATGCAAAACACAAGCCTTAATAATGCAATGCTTTGCACCCGCTGAAGCAGGTGGCTCTGACTACCCGTTTTTTCCCGCTGTGGGACGTATAAAAACGCAACTGGGGCAAACCCTACGTTCCTAGAAGTAGCGTCGGCAGTCGAGCCAACACTGGCTGATGCCGAAACCCCCCCGGAGGATTATTACTCAGGCTTGGATGGTGTGAGCAGATTGACAGGCAAAGGTGTGAACGACGCAAGAGACTCGGGCGCATGAGCAGATCTGCTGCCGACAACTGTGGCACGACCTTCCTGAAAAAAGAAGGAATGAACATGAGCACTTTGACGCTTCATTTGTCAGCACGTTATCACACTTACGGCAAGCGTCTTCTGGGCTGCTAAAAAGAAATTGACTAAAAGGAGGCGTTTCTTTTAAACATCTGCCATGAAAACCATGGGATTAACATCTCTGAGAGCATCTACAGATAGCAGAGGCCACTTTAACCATGGAAACACAAATAAAGAGCAGGTTAAAGAAGCAAGCTGTGATACTATCCAGCCTGATTGTTCTAATGAATGGTACCAGCTAGAGCTGCAGGATATGGGGGAAATATCAATATTGCAATTTTTCTGGTACATATTATAATTGCGGTGCCTTTCAAAACATTAAAGGTCCCATACCATCACTTTTCTGGAATACAAAAGGCTTAAAGACTGTAGATTTGCCTAATGGAGTGGTCAAGTTGAGTTGGTACACTGCAATGCAAAAGTGACTCTTGACAGATGAGCATGTTCTAAGGTTTACGGAATGGTGTGCTCCCAGATGAAAGATGACTGTCATGAAAAACAAATTGTGATTTTTTTGGTCGTGGCATCTCAACGGTGGTCCCACCTTTCGCCAAAGACAGCCTTTCTCACAGAGTGTGTGCTGCTACAACCTAGTTCTACTCACCAATCAATAAAAATGCAGCATGAAATGACAATTTTTTTAACGTGACAAAATCCAAACAGCACGGAGGTGAAATAGACACCAGTACATGGGATGCTGGGATACTGCATCTTTTGGATTTTTCTTAACAAACATTAAAAGCATGATCGCAAGAGATCACAGCACCAGCACATCGTACATCTACCTTGAGAAACGTCACACCAGACATTCCACACACACACACACACACCACTGTACATCCACACCTCCACACACACCATCGTACGTCCACACACACGCCATCGTACATCTACACACCTCCACATGCCATTGTACATCTACACACCTTCATACACACCATTAGTAAGTAAGTAAGTGAACTTTATTGTCATACCATACAACAGTACAATGGATGCATAGCTGAAAGAAACTGCGTTTCTCCACGGTCAATGTGCAGACATAAAAGACATGTGCACGCAAGACAACATACGGACATTATACATTTTCACTTCTTCCCCAGAAAGTAGGAAAGACTGCGTAAGGCAGCTCAAGACAGCAAGGTACAAACAATAAATACAAAAAAATATATATAAATGTAGAACCAGTCAGTGGGTGATATAAAGGTAAATATTGCACTATACAAATTCACAGTGATTGTATAGTGTACTGCACTATATAAAAATAATAAAAACTTAAGACCTATTTGTTGTAATAAAGTGCACAGTGAATGCACTAAATTATAATTCTGTATTGATCATCAGGGCGTCAGTGAAGGGATAATTATGCATGCCCAGATTTGAGAGGCCAATGTACTGTGTGTACCTATGTCAAAATAATAAATGACAAGATGATGCATCCTCTATGACAGCACTTAATCAAGAGAAAGGAGAACAGCAGATGAAGACTGCACCACATCATAAGAGAGTGCACACCTATGATATAGTTCACACACACAAACCTCATTTTATTTCTGTGATTACAAAAATGTATTATAACTCATTTGCCATTTGTTGGATGTTGTAAAGTACCAGTTTCATTTGTCCATATATATGCTGTGTAAAAGTACATTAATAAACACTGATACAGTTAATTCAATACAATATATGTCTGCATTGATAGTTTATGCACAGATCTAGTAGTGATGCAATAGACATACATCAGATCTTAATAAACAAATGGAATATCAGGCATACCTGGTTCACATGCAATACTGCTTATAAGTCAGGGTTATTATAAAACTACAATAGTAATATAACAAAATCTGTACCATCCAGAAGATACTGGTGTATCACATCTCCAATGTGGTACACTGGCATCTACTGTATGTTCACATGCCATTCCATAACACTGGATCAGTTGTCCAATCAGTGAGCTCAGATTTGGGAGGCATTCATCAGTGTAGCAGAAATCAATATTACAATAACGATTAAAAGGCGTGCAGCCCTAGTCACCACCTGAACAACACTAAATTTCTCTACAAACACAACTAGCACTGTTTAAATGCTAAATCAACATCATTGTACACATGGCTTGTAACTGAATTGATAATCTAGTACCACAGGCACAATTAATGTATGTACTCCAGAACAATACCTTATTAACTATCGTATTAACTATTGTGGTTTCACAATATAGCTAAATCATAATACAAATACATAAATCAGTGTCAGAACAGACGTAGTCAGACTGGAATACCCAATGCAGTAGATCTTACAAACAACAGGAAGTGAAAAAAAGGCATGTGCAATATCTCAGTTGACCTCACAACCAGAAATACAGGCACACTTCAAAATGCCCAAAGATAACAGGTTTGTCAAATGTGACTTCACCCAAATAAACCTGGACATTTCAGTGGCATTCCAATTATGCTTGAAAGCTGTTCATATAGTAAACTAAGACATTGTTTAAATTTAAAAAAACAAAACAAAAAAAAACACAAGACAACCACATTGCTTTGTTTGAGTCACCAACTTCCTTCACTTGGGGTAAAAAAAAAGAACAGCTAAACGTGAAGATCTGGGCCTGGTGGTGGGGGGGTGGGGGGGGCAGGTAGAGAGTATTAAAAACCCACATTTCACCTTATAAAGCTGTCATGACCTGTTATCCCACCTCTCAGAAGAAGGACTTACAGTTTTTCAATATTAATCAGCTGCGCCCACCCAATTCCGGGCCATAGGACAAATCCCTGCTCCTGGATTTTGTGCATGCAGCAAGTTCTTTGCCTTTCGCCCTATTGGACAGTTCGCAAGGAACTGGGGGTGTGTGTTTGAAGGGGGGGGGTATGTGAATGATAAGCAGCGTGGCCGCATGCTCGACAGCAGCTTCGTCCTGAAAATCATCAGCCACTTTCTCTGCTGAGCTACAACAAAGGAAATCAAAGTGGCCCTGTCACTCACTTCTCTCCAGCACTAAAGCTGCAGATTGGAAGGGAGGAGGGGAAGGAGGGGGAAAAAATCTGTCAAATAATTATAGCTTGTCCTGCGATTTCACAGTACAGTTGTCTTTTTCTTTAGCATCGAGAAGAAGTGAGGGAGGATTGGGGGGGACGGGGTTCAGCTCCCAACATTCAGTCAGGAAACACCTGGCACAAAGCTTGGGAGACAACACTTCCAAGCACTCGACCGATTCATTTACATAATAAAGAAAGCGTAATGCCAGTGCTTACTAATTAAGCCTCGCAATGCTTTTTTCCCCCCTTCTTTTAAAAAGGAAAAAAAAAAGGAAGTCGGGGGGAGGGGGGACGTGATGGGGGTGTAAGTGACAAATGCGTTTATTTACATTTTCCCCTAAGGACGTCCCGATTCCTACACAGACACTGGGACAAAAATCCTAATGAGGTCCCTTGGGGGAAAGAAAGAGAGGAGCCTTCTTCACTCTGCGGTGAGGAACGTGACAGAGCTCCTGTGGACACTGTTCCATCCTCATTAGAGCAGGAGAAGGATACTGCTCTGCAGAGCCAGATCTGGTTCAGGATGTGTCACTGTGTGGAGACACTGTTACTCTTCATCGTGACACGTTCCTGCTTTGGCAAAGGACAGGCAGCGTGTGGGAAAAGGGACCGAAATTGCTGGCAATGCGGCTGGTTAATGCATGTCTCACTGTCGCAAGTTTGCTCGAATTTAAGTTTTCGACATCTCCTGCTCTGGTCAGCCAGGCTTCATTCTTCCCTGGGGTGGTGGTGGGGGTCAACACACTATTACGATTTCACTGCTACTTCAGTGCCTTTTGAAGGAACCATGCAACCACTTCTGTGGAATTAAAAAGACTAAATGTTATTTTTAACAGTACGTTTATCCCCCATAAATGGAAAATACGCTGCAGAAACAGCCCCTTTTGTGAATATTGTGATAACGATTAGCAGAGAATATATAGTGTAGTCTTAGCTAGAACACAATCCACTTTTACCAATTTTGCCTGAATGTGCTGTCTTTAGGAACATCTAATGGGGCACAATCTTTCTTCATTATTTTTATAGCAATGCAATTTTGCTCAAGCTTCTCTTTCAAACATGCATCTGAATCAGATGAGCCAGTTAGATAATCAAAAGGATGAGGCAGATGACAACTGTGCATGCGGACCAGCAGGAGAGCGATTAAATGGCATGCACACATCCCCAACCTCCTCCCTCAAATCCCAGAAAGCTGTGAACTCCCATATTCCAGCTCCAATCTATTACATAGCAAAAGATCTAAAGAGGCCTGAACAACCCGCTTAATGATAATTACCTTGTTTCTGTTTTGCAAAATCATCAAGCATTAGTAACAAGAGATGCAATTACAGTGAGTGAGAGAGCTGTCGTTAGACACAAGGCAGTTAATTGTCAGAATCAATTGTGAACAATATGACGAAAGAAATGACATGACATTTTCCGTATCGAGCGACACCAGACTTGCCAGGACCGTCCAACGGGACAAAATCTTTCAGACTTAACACAGCAAGGCCCTCTAATAGGCTACCACTTCCGAATGACCAGGAACCCCTCGGGCAGCAGCACGGCGTGACTGCCTCTCAGTGGAGACCTAAGAGGCACCTAAAAACTAAGCTTATTATGTGCTTCTTAGCTATGGCTGCCTTCACAGAGCCTCCTCTTTCCCCAACCTGGATCTAAAATAAATAAGCAGCTCAGCATCCGCTGACTTCTTAAACAAACACGGTGTATGAGGAGTCAGGTCACTGCTCATCATTAGGAATACTAGACTGCAGACTCTGTTTCCAGACTAAAGTCTAATTTGCTGACTGTCTTGTTTTTTTTTTTGTTTTGTTTGGGTAGGAGGAAAGAGAGAGAGCGTTTACTATCTAAAAGAAATAACTGAAAATGACTGAATTTAATTGGCAAGGAAAAGCTCACCATCACCACTTGAGGGGAGAAAAGGTAAAGTGTGTTCTTAAACCGGCACGTTTCATGCACCTCCGTATGCTAATCACTTCAGACAAAGACAATGAAAGACCGTCAAGACAAGACGAGGAGTGGGGAATCATTACAATCGCTCAAGAGAGGTCTATTGCAAATGTAAAAAAAAAAAGAAAGAGGGGAAATCTAGTCGCCCGCAAACCAATATCTGCGAGGCTGGCTCAGAGGACACGAATGTGTGTCAGAGCAAGATCTGGGGAGCTCGCTGCCACACACTGTGCAACGTATGCAAATGAAGGGCGGGCACTTCTACTACGGGGAGTTTGGGAAATGGATCCAGGATGCTGCCAGCACATATTCTAATTAGGTCAGCCCTCGTCCTAGGCATTGACCTCTACCTTGATTTGACATAATCCAGCAGACCCCCTGCCTGGCTTGTGCAAGGATGCAGGAGAGGAGGGAGGTTGGTATGTCATGCCGCAAGTAATACCTGGAAAATTGTGGACACAGATAAGGATCCGGATTACTTTACCAGAGTTCTGCGCATTTTCATCAAGAAATATAGTTCAACTAAGTTTCTGTTCCAGGCAAGAACTACGCATTATTATTTCCCCTCATGAACCTCGGAGGAGAAGCTGTAATGTTGGGCAAATCTGACTGATGCCATGACCCGTTTTGGTGACGGATGGCTCCGGATGGCGTGAGCGTTTGGAAGACACGGAAGACTGATGGGGGTGAGCCAGTAATGGTTTTAAACCCGCAGTACGGTCAGAGCACCGGTGGACGGATAAAGCCACCTACTGTGTCAAAGGAAGAACTTGACAAATCTCATGTGTCAGATATTTTATAGAGATGGGGAAAGAGTCACTCTAATGGATTGCTGAGGAAAAAGGCGGATACAGTGCATCAGGATCCAGCTCATAAAAAAAATCCATGCACGTTTGTCTCATCAGTCACATTTCCATAGCAGCAAAGACATGACACAAACTAGTTTATTTAAAAAAAAAAAAAAAAAAACAACAAGATAACAGTTTCCTTTGGAGAACTATGATGGTCTCTGGCACACTAAAGATTATTTTGGTGTGAAAAGGAAAAACAAAAAAGATTCTCAATTATCCTTAAGAAGTCTACACATCAAAAATCCAACTTCAGTCATCACAGCCATGTATTTAATGGGTGAAGGCCATAGCTTGCTTTCTGCCAAAGCAACACTGTCCAGCTATCACTTCCCCTAGTTGATCTCCATGCTCAACATCACATGTCCAAAGCCCATAATGGAATGTAAACATCATCATGCCAGTACAGACACTACCAAGTGGTTCAGGCCTAAAATTAGCCACTATGAAACTGAAAACAGGTGATAGTTTAACAAAGGCCCCTTGAGGTTTATTACTCTCAGGTGAGTACCTCTTAAGGGGTATTGGACTCTTACATTTGCTCACTCTTCACCAGAGCCCATACATCACCCCAGCACAATTAATATTCCCCCTTGACAGATACAGGCCAGGGAAAAGAGAAGATTGCAGAACAATATTGCAGATAAGATCAGTTATAACGCGATTAGATGGCTTGACAGACCTGGTGATGATAAAACTACAGAAGAAGGCATGGTGGGGAGGTTAAATAGTTTATTTTTTCCCCTTTCCTCCACATTTTCCCTCCTCAGTGCAAGATAATGACATTTTCTGCTGGAAAGATAAGACTTTGCTGAGACCGCACACATGGTTGTTTAGTCCTGCTTCATTTGCCACCAGGAGGACGATGACCGAACTTGTTTTAACACCTTGCGCTGGTAGAGTGCTTTGCAAATTGCCCTAAAACCCTGGAGTAGAAAGGTGTCACGATGCATTAGTGAACAGTTCCTTAGTGCGCGAGGCAAAAGGTGGTAATGTAGCAGTTCAGCAACACAAACTCTTGCTACCATCAAAAATGTCTAAATCTAAATAAGTGGAAGGAAAAACTCTTTTTTTAAAGTAAAATTGCAGCCCATTTTGGGCCTGAAGAATCCGGAAAGGTCTCTGCGCTCTGATATGTGGACGTTTTGGGAGGGGAAGGTGAAACGTGATATAACTTCTTGTTTTTTCCAGCCCAGTTGCGAACAGAGATGCAATTAAAACTCGGAAGTTTTAGAGGCAGGCAAATGTTCATTTTGACGGAAAATGAAAAGAAATTAACTCATCCAAATGTGAAAGCAAGGGTATAAAAAACATCAAGGAACAATGAACAGAAGACAGCTAACCAAACGTTCCACAGTGACAAACATCGACATTTATCATTTTTCTCAAATTCCAGTTTTCACCCATTGTTTTCTAGAGAATCATAAATAAATACGTAAGTGAATTATTTAATTATAATTTATGCACTGACTCTCACATACACTTGTTTCCCAACTACTCTTATTAGCACTGAATTAGTTTGTGTTCACATTACTGGAGTATGAAGCAGCTCAGGTGAAGCCTGGTGCAGTTTCTTGCTGCCTGTTTCAGAAGGCCCAGATTAAAGTTAAAGATAAAATAATACATTTATATCTCATTTTTGATAATGTTTGTAATGTTTAATGTTTTTCCCAGACTTCCTAGTTTCAGAGGAATGTTTTGTTTGTTAAGTCACACGGTGACTTAAATATAAATCATTAAAGCAGAACAAAGCACATCTAGCTTAGGGTCTGAACCAGTAAAGAACCAGGAGCAGATGATTCCAGATGATCAGGCTGTGATCAGTATACTGGTGGTGCTGAATGCTAAGTGGTTGGAACTCCTTTATCTAGGCTCCTTGTATCTTTAGACATTTTGCAGCCTGTCAAAGTAAAACATGTGTTTCCATTTCAGCCTGAAGGGTTTTTTTTACGCTAAATGGGTGGCTCAAGACTTTTACAAATACTATACATGTAAATGATATACACCCTATCTGAGTATAACATCAATGTGCAGTGCACAGCTAAAACAAATGAAATTATCCAGATGTGCTGGCAATAAATTCCACAAAATGTTCACATTCAGAAATCTGTAAAAAAAAATCTCCATATTTCTATGGCCATATCCGAAAACCATATCACCTGTGATGTTGTTTGCCCCATCACAGAAAACATAGAGGTGTAACCATTTTGACAAAAGTAAAACACTGTTATCACATATTTATAGCAATGTTACAAAGAGCCACATAATAATGATCAGAATAAGGAGAATTCAGCCATGTTCCATAAACTGAATACTTGAAATATTCAATAGTTTATTCTGCGGCCACACAAATGCTCATCATGCTAAAATCCCAACTTACCACTACGACTCTTGTAACTCCAGGTGACATTTGACTTACTATTAAAACAGCTATTCATCAGTAATGTTTTGATTACCGTGTAGTATTTCAGTTAAGATGGATTAAAATTAGGGCTGCATAATATATTTTCTGGTAATTGATATAGCATTTTAGTCTCTTTAATACTGATATCACAGAAGGTAGCAATATGAGAATCAGCCTCTAATCTGACAAGGTGACCAATGACAGGCTAAAGGTTACTGGGGATTCTCATGAATCAAGGTCTTATTGTAATCCTACAAAAGTCTAATTATTATGGCTAATCTTTAACCACATAAAGATTCTACCATTTCATTTTTCCAGGACATTTGTGTGGGTTTGTAAACCAAAAATGTACATCATAATTAATTCAGCTATTTTTCAACCTCTGTTTATCTCTTAGAATTAAGCAGTCTGTTTTTGTTTCTGCACCTTTGAGATGGATCGATGTAAATTATCTTATTTCTGATTAGCTTCTCTGTAGTGCAGCAACACAGGGAATGAATCTCTCCTAAGAATTTCACTATGAATAGGCGGGGCCAACCTGCTATATCCTATATAGGGAAAGATGTGTTTATCTTCATTTTGCCACTTTGCGGCTGCTACATCTGTGATGTCACAGGACTCAGTCCTCTCTTTCCATTTCTGTTACAGAGATGACAAACATAAATTTTTAAATTATCAAAACTCATCCCCTGATCGACCAATAAAAATGTTATGTACATGTACACCACCCCAGAAGTTAACAGACATTTTGATGTTGGATCCATGCACTTATTTAAGAAACTGTAGGAGGAGGAGGAGCGGCAAATTCAGCTATTAAAAGCTATAAAAAAACTGAAAGCGTTTCCGCAAAATAAATGTGAAGTGCGATCGTATGGTTGCCATTAAACCAGTGTATGGAAACACCCAAACATTGGTTAAAAAGGTTTGTGGGAAGAAAAAAAAAAAAACCATTTGAACTTGCGATCTTCGGATTTAGAGGTCAGCGCTCCAACCACTGACCCACCTGGGTCATGAACTCACTGCCTCCTACCAAGCCATTGACGGTTATGAATGACTGAATACAAAACGCTTTCTTTGGCTGATTACTTTTAATTAAACTATAACAAACGGTGACACTTCTTTTTTTTTTTATTACGAAGTCTGTAAAAAAAGTCTGTCTAAGTCTGTTCATGAGTTAATTTTGTTTGTATTGTTTTGTTTTTTGTCGCATTGTGGCGGTCATATCCATGATCCATGATGTCAAATAAATTTTACAGGGAACTTGACCACTCTCTTTCTCTCGCCATATATTACAGAGCCAAGCTAAACAAACTAAACCAAACTAAACTAAACAATATTAATAATACAATAATCCAATTATCATGCAAATCATACAAAACAAAAAAGGCCCCTCCATTGTTTTTACTTAAATTATTATTGTAGACTATTAGGACAAGCTATATACACAAAACATTTAGGCTATTAACTGCAGTCCCAATTTACATTGATTCCTAAGGTTACAATGTTACTATTTTGATAAGTCAGTCAATAAACGCTGCTCCAGTTTTGTGAGGTCAAAGTGAAGATTCACAGCTCCAGCTGTCTCGCAGGTGCTGAGACTTCTACAACATTGTTGGGTCAGAATTGTTTTTTAAAGATACTGGGAGGAATTATAAAGAACAAACTGGACACAAGTAATATATATATATACACACACACACACACATACATATATATATACACACACACACACACACACACACACACACACACACACACAC
>JBBPDC010000002.1:4315358-4326309 GCA_037974485.1 Hemigrammopetersius urotaenia
CTGATTTACTCGGTGTTTTGATCAGATGTGGTAATGCAGACGCCATTGTTGTTATACGTGCACAAACAGATCAATGATTACTGCTTGTTTTCTTCTCCTTCTTTGATTGTCTATGCTGACTGACTTGTTGCACGCAGGTCTGTAGTTGTGGGGACATTTCAACGCCCCGAAACATGACGCTGAACGAAACTAACTGTGATTGGTTGTTTGACATGTCGGTCAAACGGCCTTATGGGCGGCCCTTGGCCAAAGAAAGCTGCTATGAATTCCAGACCTTCAACCGTCAGTCTGAAGGTCTGGCTACGCGAGACTACATCCCATATCACTTTTCTAGAAATAAAAAGACTTATGATCTGTAAATATTCACTGCCCCATCCATGCAGTCCATAAAACGGAAGCATAGCTGCAAAAATGGCCTGTTTTCCAATCAATTTGTGTGATGTCACAAAACCAATATCTCCATATAGGTCCTAATTCAGCCTTCCGCAGATTAGCCCTGCCTACTTATGCTGAGGTTCTACAGAATGTTTCACCCCCATTCTGTCTTTTGAATGAGCTGTAATACAGGACAGTCAATCAGAAAAGAGATAAATCATTTATCAGCCTTAAAGACATAGCCTGTTTATTCCATGGTTGGAAAATGACCAGGTATGAGTTAATTACGATGAATGACGCAATCTTTCACAATTGAAGCCAGTTGTCCCTATGTCTAATTAGCCAGTGATTTAAAAGGCTGTATTGTGATGGACAACAGCAACCGAACTGCATTTGAGACTATTGGATTCAGACATGGCTAAATGCCTTCCTGTCTCCAAGTACTTCGAGTGGGCAGCGAAAGTTACGTTTCTGACAGTCCTTAACCACCCATCTGAAATAGACCAAAGAAACAACCAGTAGTCACTTTCCACTATTTCCTCAGCTATGAAGAAAGTGAAACACATATGAGCTGAACTCACCAACAATTTCTAAAACTGACAAACACTGTTAGCGTGGTTTTGAAAGGAACACTGAGAGAGATTGATGTTTTTCAAATCTGATTGACTGTTATGGCAAAGCTGAGTGAAGTGTTATAGATGTGGATAAGCCACACAGTTGAAAGACATGACCAAGACTAAAAAAAAACCCAGAAAAGTCTAATGTTATTTTATATATATTATGCTTTCTGCAGGCAAGTTCTGCTTTTGGCTTTGGTTACTGCTGGGATAACAATTATGAATGTAATGTTTTATTATTAGTCTCGAAGGTGAGAAAAGTGCATTTTGAGCACCAAAAGCCAAACGACTTTGTAACTTTACCTCACACCAGACTTGTTTACCGCGTATAAACAACTGGCTGACAATTTACAAATTGGTAAACATTAACTGTAAGTAAGAGAACACTGGTTAGCCTCCAGGGCCCCCGAAAAACAAAAAAGGACAGATTTTCACAAATTTTAGTATTTTCTTAGAGTACACGTGTGTTTTTTGCAATGTGCTGTACGACGAGGTAGCAATTTTAACCTTATTAGAACATCAGTTAGAGCCCAGGCCTGCAGCAAATAAGCACCCGGTTAATTTAGCTCACCGGCTATTTCAGCTAAGCTGCGCTATGTCGCTAGCTAGCTTTCACCCTATTAGAGGTGCAGTTTAAAGACGGAAAAGTAAATAATTAAAAGTAATTTATTATGTTGTTTTCACCAAACATATAGTCAATTTCTGTCCATTGACCCGACTTTGTTCGCTGGTTAGCGTAAGAAAGCCTAGTGAGCACTTAGCTAAAGTTAGCATTAGTGCTAGCGTTAGCACAGCCTGGCTCCAGGGACCGGGCCGGTTCTGCCGCAAAGCCGCGGGTCCCGGGTCTTGGGTCTCGGTCTCAGAGCGGACGGTTCCTCGCCTCAACGTGGTGAAAACAGTTAATGAAAGAAGGACTGAGTACATGTTCTTACCGGCGCTGTTAAATCTGTGTGTGTTTTTCTGCTCCTCGTGTACACCCGCAGCAGACCGTGTTCATTGGTGTGGCTGGATGGGGAGAGACCGGAGGGCGGAGGCGGAGGGAGCTCAGGCCGGAGAGAGGCGCTCACTCAGCGGGAGCCCAGCGAGGGGAGAGCCTGGAGAGCAGAGAGACCTCCACACTCAGCAGCACAGGTCAGCTGAGTATAGGGGTGGCAGGGGGATTTTATGTGATTTATTTAGATATGTTAAAAGGTATACATAATACAATGACACATATTATATTAACAGATATATATGTATATGTATATGTATACATGCATATGTTGTTATGTATTTATATCTAGGCGTTCTAGGCGGAATTAACAGAAAAATATTGTGTTAAAAAAAATACGCTCATTAATCGCATGACGTGAGCTTTGATCTGGTCCCGTTCTGGCCACAGGTGCACACGGCGTCTGTCCAGCTCTCCCCCCGAAAACGCTACTTTATGGCTATCACAGTTTGGAAAGAGACTTTTTTATTCCAGCAAGACTGTGCCCCAGTGCACAAAGTTGGGTGTGGAAGAACTTGACTGGCTCACACCCTATCCAACACCTATGGGGTGAACTGGAACTGATACTGCATCATGTATATTTCATTTAATATAGTTTTCTTTTTTGCCTGTTCACAACAACAATAATAATAATAATAATAATAATAATAATACTTATTATTATTGTTGTTGTTGTTGTTGTTGTTTTTATTAGTAGAAGTTGTACTAGTAGTAGTAGTATGGACTCCAGTACGATTATATGGTGTGTGTCCCGCCTTAAAAAATAATTTGTTTCTTATCCACCCGGCAAGGAATGAGGGCAGCATGGGAGGAGCACCCAAAGTACAACCCCCCCCCCCCCCCCCCCCCAAAAAAAAAAGACTCTATGCAATAACTATAACCCATATTTAGCCTTTCTGGAGCTTCTTAACTCAAAGGCCCATCTTTGCCCTTTAACCAAAAAAAAAAAATCTTAGTAAACACTTAGGTCTTTTTGCCAAAGAAATGGATGAGGTGAACCTAAAATCCGGGGAAATTCGTTCTACAAATAAAGTGATCCAGATGACATTTTAAATTATGTTATTTTTTTAATACGAAAAATGGAAAAACTGATTTTTTACTTTTTGGGTTTTTTTTACCGTGTCATTTTATACTTTGGTGGCCAGATAACAGTGGAGTGATCTATTAGTGTCCTTTTGTGATGAATGCAGGCCCTAATTTGCCCCAAATTTTATTTTTAAGAGAAAAAAAACACAAGAAAAAAACACAGGAATGAGCCAAACTAGACTGCTAAACCAGACCTGTTCATAATAAAAATATCGAAGCCTCAGTTTATTTGGGGTCAGTTTGGAGTCAATTTGATCTCAACATTGAAAGTCTCTAAATAAACAATTGATGTCTTTATCTTCATATAAAAAGGCTTTTCCTGAGGTCAAACCGGATGAATGCAAAATTAACATGATAATGTGTTTTCAGTGTCTTTACCTGGTACTTTAAAGGCTGTTTTAACTGTATAAAAAAAACCTTGGAAATATCAACGTTTTACATACATGATTTGATTGTTTTGGATGATATTGAGGTCAGTGAGCAACTTCCTTCTGCTTTAGGTTCATAACTTCCCATAATCTGAGCTGTAGGAGAGTGAGAGGCCCTGATAGATCACATAACATTGGGCAGGGAAGCATATTTTCCTTTTTAGGTTGTCAACAAAAAAGTATTGACACATAAACGAGGGTAGTCATTTTAATTTGAACTATTTTCTGGAGGTCAAATTGACCATTTTTTGCTGGTCAAATTGACTGCATACATACAGGCTGTTTGCAAATTTTAACAGAACATGAGGGTTAATATTGCATCCTTTCTTAAATATAATTTCAGAACATGTTGTAGTTTTGCTGAATCGGTGAATCGCCAGTTCTGATGTCCCTCATCCTCCTGAAACATACAGTAAAGTCTTAGGCACCGTTGCAAATTGTTTAAAGCCATTTTTCTCAGCATGTGATAAAATGTCTTTCTGCTAGCAAAGTTAACAGTAGAATAAATGCAAAGAAGCAATAAAGCAGTAAAGTATCAAGATTTGTTATTTATATTTTGTGAGCTGGTGACTATAACACTGCTTTTCTCCATTTCTCCATTTCTTGAATGTATCAGCAGCTGAAGGACTAATTAAGTCAACCCAGTTTTCTGATGGAAACTGGATGTAATGCTGGGCTTCCATAAGGAACGCACTGATATTCTGAACACAAAATCACGATTTACTGTATAATGTTATTTGTATTTATTCCTTTTAGTTTTATTTAGTATATTTAATAATATTTTAGTGAAAAAAAACCCTAAACAGTTTTTGCATCCTTTCCTTTCCTTTGTCCACATAAAAAGACATGCAACAGACATGTTCCTCCCTGAACTGGGAGGCATTTCCAGACAATTAAGAGCCCCAGTAATAAATCTGACAGGGTGAATGAGACTCACTGGAGCTTTAAGGCTTGATGTCTAAATATATCCTCCTTCTTGTATGCGATGTATGAATTAGGCTATATGATTCAATGTGTTTCTTTTTTTTTTTCATGTAAGTTGCTTTACAGCAGACATGGTGCCGTAGCAGAGAGAGACAGTGTCAGGAAAACTCTCCAAAAAACAGGAGCCAAGACTCAACAGCAATTAAAAAAAAAAAATAGTTTCTGTTCTTGGATTTGTGTAGGACGAAAGAAGATTACCTGGAATGATAAAATAGATGATTCCAGGTTTTTCTTTTTTACCGATTCCCACCCACTACCTTGGTCTCTCCCATTGGGGCTGTGTAACAGTGACAAAATATCAGTACAGGGAGTCCTCAAGTTACAACAGAGATCCGTCCTAAGACAGAGATGTAACCCGAATTTTGGTGTAAGTTGAAACACACCCTAGCCTAAATTAATAACCTGTCTTTACACAGCTGTAAAATCCATAAACACAACTAAGAAAAAAATCACACACAAACTCACTCATATGGCATGTTACCGCATATTCTGCAATGGCATATGTTGAGACCCTCAAAACTTGAGGAACCCCTGTATTCTGATTTTATTGCCATATATTGCAAATGCAAATAAGGGCCCATATCATCACTTTCAATCAATTACAAAAGGTCTGTAAATAGTGTTCAAATGTCAAAAATGTGTGTTCACTTTTAACTTTTAACAATATACACAGTCCATATATGAAAACCAATATTACTGTATCAGTGGGCCCTTTACAAAACCTTTAGCCAGTCAGTGTCTTTGGTTGAAAATTGTTAATTATAACTTTGTTGATGACCTTGGGTCATCAAAACACACAGACAACACACTCACCTGAAGCTGTGATTGGTCACCCTGTCAGAAACTGGTTAAAAGTTCATTTGTATTTTGCAGCCTCAGTATTGCAGAGGCTGATGTAATGATTGATAGACAATGTGCAGCCATATCTCTACCTGTTATACATCATCACCATTGGGAGGACAAGGCTCAGCACGTTCTTCCTCTATAATGCGCGAAGGAACTATAACTGCCATCCTTGTTCAGCTCAACATGCTGGAAGAAAAACATTACTTACATATTGTGTTAGATCAGCTAACATACGGCTGCATTGGCCAGCAATATAATAATTGATGGAGGGTCGTCCTACCCAGCCAGAGAGAGTGATTATATTCTCTTGGACTTCCAACCACATCTGACTTTGGCTTACAGATGGTCAAGGGCCCATCCTTAGACAGCTGTGGCACTTAGGAGCCCCACATAACCTGTTCATATATTTGCATAGTATGCGCCACTTTGCCAAGTGTAAGTTTACCTCAAATCATTGTTAGAAATGAGGAAACATTTTAAATATATTCCATGCAACGTTCCATTTCAGACTTTGTAATAATATTACACTGCCACTATGTATGTATTTCCATACTATAGTACTATGTGATATTATTTTATACTACTTCTATATAATCCCGTACGACTGTTATATAACACCTTTCTATACTGTTGCAATATTACTCTTCTGCTACTATATAATACTATACCATACTACTACTATATAATAACATACTACAGAGTATACTACACACTACTATATACACCATACGCTATACACAGTAGTACACTATTTACAGTACTACAATATTACAATATCACTGCTATATGATGCTATACTATGTGACTACTGTATTATGCTGTACAATAATACTACTAATTGATAACTATACTGCTACTTTAAAATGCTACTACATACTGATACGATACTACAAAATAATACCTACCAAGATACTATGTCAAACTGCTGCATAACCGGGCCCAGCAGTATTACTCTGAATTCCTGGAAGTTTCATTTGTTGCCAACTTTTGAATTCCTTAAATGGGTGCGAGTGTGTTGGGGGACTTTGAAACTTTCTCGTATTGATCATTTCTATAAACACTCACTGCACCCCCCCTGGGGGTTCGGGGAGGACTCCTGAATTGATATCACAGGATGCAGCAATTGCTGCTCCACGAACACGGGGTCAGCTGGTCAGTTGAGATGAGGAGCTGGAAGATCATCCGGAATGAGGACCTGCAGGAGCGAAGGACGCGGAGAGTGTCCGGTCGGATGTCAGTGTCGATTAAGCTAGCCAGAACTCTACAAAAGCTATTGATTGGAGAAGTCGGACAGCGACCGACACAAACTATGCCTTTTTAGCTAACCGTCGGCCAGCATTCAGGATCTTTTCATTTTCTCCTCAAAGGAACATTTCCTCCCTTCATTCGCAGAACTTCCGATCTCTTGGTGTATGAAAGACGGCCATAGTGCAAGTGACCTTGATTCCAGGATGGCTTTTATAGCCAGGCAATCATCAGTAACCCGTATCACCTAGCGTTAACACAATTCCATTAGCCTTTCACAGCTCAAAGCGTCCAGGAGCTTGGAGTAGCGTGAACCCAAGACGTGTTAGTTTTCGCAGCACTTTCACCATTGGTGCCCCCTACGTCACCCAGCCAAAACGTCACCACCCTCTGACTCTTCATCACCCTTTCGCCTTAACGGTTCCCCTTCAATTATCATCCCTGTGGGCATCGCTTTCGGCACCCTAGTGGTCGGTAGTAAATAGGGCGAAACAAAGCCACAGTTCAATTGAGGCCAGGCTTTTTTCCTTCCCTTTCCTCTTCCATCTCCCTAAACTGATTGATACCTTTGAGAAGTCACTCGTTGATGTGCGCCGCTCCGTGAAGAGAGACGGGCTGATCCGCTGCCCTGCAAGTTTTATATAACGGCTGTGTGGGAGGCCGGTGACAATCGAGAAGGGGGCCGCAGCCCATCCAAGCAGATACGGCTCCCCGTTCAGAGCTGCTGAGATGTGTGGGCAGTCGCTTTTAACAAATGGATGCTGGCTCACACTCCGAGTTATGGGGGAGTGCTGAAATGAAATTATGTAAATACCCTTCAGAGTAGTGACACACACACCGGATATGGATGCGCATTCAAAGAGAAACAGCTATTGATTGTAAAGTATGACAGAGATTCTTGTGTGGGACTGCCATCAAATTTGGAATTTTGGATCCCTCAAAAGGCTGCATGGCTTATCCTGGAAAACAACTGAATCTCAAACCTACATAAGGGGAAAGATTCCAGTGGCCGCTGAAGTCGCCTGAGGTATCGACCAAGAGAAAGTCAAGACTTTACAGTATCAGCAAATAGTGATCAGCCACTAGGCCAGCAATCCTTCCTTTCATGTCTTACTGGACGTATAGTACTGGAGTTTGACTGTAAAATGTAAGGCAAATCATTTAAATTTCAAATAGGTTTTTAATAGGCAAATGTTAGATCCTTGGTCTAAATAGTATGTAGTGTATATAGCAAAATACTGTATTTTACTCTATCAGATAGAATACACTGCTGTTTTGACCTAATAGGAATATTGTATCATGGGTATATATTGTATGGGTATATCTTGTAATACTGTATCAAAATACATATATCTATATATAGGCTATGCACACACTATACGGACATGCTGGGCACAAATTCCCACTGAAACACTCCAAAATCTTGTGGAAAGCCTTTTAAACAGAGTGGAAGCTGTTCTAGCTGCAATGGGTGTACCAACTCCATATTAAGCCTCCATCATCATTCAAGCCTCCACTGCTGAAGAAAAAGCATACTGATGCATGTTTAAACTTTGCTGAACAACATTTAGACAAGCTTGTGAAATATTAAGAGAATATAGTCTGGTCAGATGAGACCAAAATTGAACTCTTTGGATGCCATAATACACACCATGCATATCACCCCAAAAACCAACGGTGAAGTTTGGTGTGGGCTGTTTTTCAGCATATGGCACTGGCACAGGCACACTTCATATAACTGAAGGAAGGAGGAATGGAAAAAAGAACAGAGACATTCTTGGAAAAAATCTACTGCCATCTACCAGGATGATGAAGATGAAACGAGTTTGGACGTTTCAGCAAGACAATGATCCCAAACACAGCCAAGGAAACTCTAAATTGGTTTTAAAAAAAAAAGAAAATGAAGCTGCTAGAATGGCCCAGCCAGTCTCCTGACCTGAATCCTATAGAAAATCTATGGAAAGAACTAAAGCTCAAAGTTCATAGTAGGGGCCCACGGAACCTGCAGGATTTGAAGACTGTTTGTGTGCAAGAATGGCCAAAATCACACCTGAGCAATGCATGCGACTAGTTTCTCCACACAGGAGGCGCCTTTAGCTGTCATGTCAAGGCTTTTGAACGAAGTAATAAATACATTTCAGTAATCGTGTTCAATACTTTTTCCTTGTGACATTCCATTTTATTGCATAATTTATAGATACCTATAGTTTGATTTCTTTGCATGTGTGGACTGGATGGGATATAACCGACATCTGATGAGAATGTAATGTCAATAGCACCTTTAGAAATATATTTGCTTAGAAAATTGGTGTTCAATACTATTTTTACCTGCTGTATATATCAGAATCCGAAAACATTATTGATCCAGGAGGAAACTGCTCATGTGATGACTGGATAAACACACATAGACACAGAAACAAAAACAATATAAAAATAAAGTGTAAATAAAATCTAAATAAAGATCTGTAGAAAAAACTCAATATGAAAATACACTGCTATATACAGAAATGCTGGGTATAAATATATAAGGTAACACAGTTTAATGAAATCTACCTACACAAATGGTAGTTCAGAGTGAGTTATTGCAATTCGTAGAAATCAGTAATAATATTAAGTAATAAAAAGTAATATTGGCATAAGTAATGATTTTGCATGTGAAAACTGTTGTGCAGAAGATGATATTGAATGTGATTCCACACCCATTTAGAAAAAAGTCACATGATATTGCCAACTGTGCATAAAATATTGCACATAATGATAATGTTTTAACCCCTGATAAGAACACTGCACAATACTGCACACTGTGAACAATTGCACATCATAGTAAAAATAATAGTCATACACATAATGAAAATTATTTAAGAAGTTGTAAAGTCTGATTTTGGTGGTGGAAAGGAAGGATTTCCTGGGGTGTTCAGTTAAGCTTGTGAATCTATGGCTAAGTATGTATATTATACAGTATCATACTATATATTCTATACTATTATATATACTATAGTGTATTATATTAGACATACAGCAAATCCCCAACATTCGCGAGAGCACCCACAAATAAAGAAAACCTGAATTGTGAATTTGTGATGTGATAAAGAAATGCCTATTTTTATCTTTTTAAATGCCCAAAAATGTCTATTTTTATAGTATAAACCCTAAATATAAGCCCAAATATGCTCCCAAAACACTGTAATTTCATTTTACACTCAGCTTAATACATTACCATTAATAAAAAATGAAAGGTAAACCCGCAGACATACTGTACAGTTTACACTGAACTCCCACAGTGCTAAAATTTAATACATACAAGCGTGTAAAAAAAGCAAAAAAAATGCGGAGGATATCTGCGGTTTCTGCGAACAATTATTAGGTCTGTTCTCAGAGACTGAAGCCGAATTACTCTATATTCTAACAGACACTATGACAGACAACACTATCAGGCCCACCATAATAGAGAGAGAAAACAGCTATATTCAAAAACCACTGCAGACAGGAGTGTCTGATCTGAAAAGCCATTCAGTAGTCCTGGGGGTCTGGAAAGAATAAAAGAGAGAGGAGAGAACCTGAGCAAAACTGAAAAATCTGTGACAAAGGGCCATGTGAAATACTCAGTAACAAAAACTAAAATGAGATGCTTCATAATAGACATATTCCAGTGTAATTTGCATATTTCTCAGAAGAATATTTTTCTCTCAGGATTCAGTCTTTTTGAAAAGTAGGCAAGCAGGAGTTGAGTAGCAGAATAAAAGTGACATGAAGTTGTCCTTTTAACCCGAACAAGCACAATAAGAGATTGCCAATCTGCTCTGCTGCCCGGTCTTTCTTTCTGGTCTGATCTGTTCCAGCTGTGGACAGGCCAACAAAAAAATGGAACCAACGCGTGAAAACTTGGTCGGTTTGGTCCTAGTTTCACGCTAGCCACCACACTTCAGGGTTGCCATTTGGCCTGACTTAAAGTCTTTACATCTAGAGGGTGATGCAAAAAAATAGACAAATTTAAGACAACATTAATATTAACATTAAATGATTTTGCAAACATTCCATAAAAAAATCACATGAGAATGGAGCCAGAGTCCTGCACCAGGTCAGGTATCCGCGGATAGTTGCTGAAAACGGGCAGATTTTACCGTTCTGGAATTTGACAGGTGGGTATGTGGGCGTGTCAGTCATTACATACGGGCGGGTAGCCGATCAACAGAACTGTAGCTTGCAAGAGTAACATATAAGCAAAAATATCTATGTATTTGACTATCATGTACACATCATCAGTGGTTAGGGCATTCGCCCTGTGATCAGGAAGTTGCAGGGTCGATTCCCAAGACCGCTAGGCACCTCTGAGGTACCCTGAGCAAGGTACCGTCCCCACGCACTGCTCCCTGGGCGCT
>JBBPDC010000002.1:4333067-4345288 GCA_037974485.1 Hemigrammopetersius urotaenia
CTTCTTTAAGAGTATTGTATTGAACTGAATTTAAAATTAAATGAAAGTGTTTTGGGAGAATATTTGGGGGCATATTTAGGGTTTACACTATAAAAATAGCAATTTTAGGCCACATTGTCTGTGTATATATATATATATATATGTATATACATACACAGACAATGTGACAACATTAATCTATCTAGACATTTGGCCCAACGTGCCACTCTTCAGACCGGTTATTTATCTGTAAATTGGTCACCAGATCTTTCCAGGGAGGTTGCCACCACACTTGTCTCCTGGTGAAATTGTTGGGGCAGGCTGCAGCCCTCTCATATTCACCATAGCTTTAGTGGGATATAATGGAGCAATCTGCTTCCCTCCTGAGCCCTAAAAATCATACCCCTCCCCAAGCCCCAGATGGCTTTAGTGGTATTATTCATCTCTTCAAAAATGTTTCTACCTTATTTGTCCCCTGAAGCCACATTTTACTGGGCAGTTGACCCTCGTCGTTCATATTCATCCAAGTGTCGGCAGACACCCATTGCGTCAAATATTGCCCATGGGGGTTTGCCTGTTTTCCGCAATGTGACCCCTGCTTCTGTCGTATTGCCACACTCCTAGCAAGTGGCCATTTCATTTAAAGGCTGAGAAGAGCCACTCTGCCTACAGATGAACTCAATCACAGCGAAAGAACTGGAGCCAGATGAATTTATTTCAGGCTTATTGTACACTAACAATGTATTTAAATGAGTAGTTTGGGAAAACATCAAATTTACACTTTGGTCCATTAATCCCAGATGCAGTCAATTAGCCAAGTCATGTTTGGAGTCCAGATTTTGCTTCCAGAGCTCTGAGGATGATGTTTCTGACAGAAGTCAATAGTCACCCAAATATTTTTCATAAAAACACATTCACAAAACTTCTCTCAGAACACACAAATGGCATCTAGATATTCAGCAATATGAATTAGCTTTGTGGTTTAGGACACAGTATGATGTACAGTGGTACCTTGACTTACGAGTTTAATTTGTTCCGTGACTGAGCTCGTAACTCAAATTACTCGTATGTCAAAACCACTTAACTAAGTAAAAAGAAACAACAGTCCATCATTACCTTATTACAAACCATATTCTGGTTTGTTTAACTCCTTTTTACTGCATAGTTCCATGTGTTCCTTCGTAATTTTGTTTGTTTTCAATATTAATCTACAATGTAGAAAATAATAAAAACAAAGAAAAAGCATTGAATGAGAATGTGTATCTTTTGCCTGGTAGTATATGTTGAATGCACAGCAGCTATACTGGCAGCTCTAAGGTTTCATCATTGCTTTTGGGCTGTATCAAAGATACAACAGTACTGAAGACAGGGAAAGAGTCACCTTGACAAAGAGGACAGGCCTGGGAAGAGGATTTAGCATGGTGAGCGAAGTAAAGCGCCTACGCCTAGAAGCATCAACAATGTCGTCCTGCATGACGCTAATAAAAAGAGCATTGGCCAAGTGTCATAAAGGATAGAGAATGGAAACGTGTGTATTTTTATGCTCCCCGTTAGCCCTCTGTACGTTGGTCGGGGATTGCTGGAAGAGTTAGGTGTGTGGGAGGGAGAGGTGCCCTGGGCTGACTCACCTCGGTGGGCGAATATCCACGGAACAGCGGGACACCCACGCCCTGGGCCCACTCTGAACCACTACAGCCCTGGAGAGAAACCATACAGAGATAGAGGGAGCAGGAGAGATAGGGAGAGAGAGAGAGAGAGAGAGAGAGAGAGAGAGAGAGAGAGAGGGAGAGAGTGGAGAGATAAAACACAATCACTCCCTTAGCTTGGTATAAATAGTTCACTGCTGGTAAAACTGTTTTAGATAGGAGGATATCTCAGATGCTCCATTCCAAGCCCTGTGATCTGCCATATTGATTGCTTGCCGGAGTTGCACATTGAAAGTACATTTGCAGCAATTTCTGGTTTGGGAATCAAGGCGGATTGAGCAGAATGCAACTTCGCTGTTCTAATGCTCCCCCATGCCATGGGAGTGTGTCAAAGATGGTGAGATCGCCATGACTCTGAATCGATTGCTGTGGTACACTGTTAGTGAGATGTAGGGGGATGCAGTGGCTGTGCAGCAGATATAATGTCCTTAAATCTTCTGTGAAATACAAAAAGGTACACAAATCTCTTAAAGAGCATGTTTCCTATGCTGTGTTATTTACATGGTTCTCCAGAGTCCCACTTATAACAACTGTACTAGACCACCCTCTCACCACTACTGAACAGACTGTTTTATTTCTAATCACCGGAAATGTGAGGTGGCTCAGTACTATTGCACAGTACTGTACAACAGTGGCCCCGGACCAGTACCGGGCCGTGGCTCATGTGGTACAGGTCCGTGGGCTGCACAGACAAAAAAAAAAAAAAACTGATACTGATACACACAACAAAGTGACCTTTGTTATGATCGGCTGTCTGTATTGAGCTGCTCAGGCTGAAATGTTTCTTATAACTTCAGGCAGGAGTGGGAGGAGCACCTGTAAGTTGAAGGGGAATCGAAACACAAGACCACAACAAGAGTATAGACATGGCAGCAGAGGCAGTACATCACATGTGTGGAGATCCTTCACTCTAGACACACAAACAGCACAGAGACCTGCAAGTCAGTACAATAAAGGATGAGTGTTATGCACAGCCACCTGAAATGGCATCCTCTAGCCAATATGGGTAATGCTAGCCCTGCAGGGAGTAATCCAGTCTAGAGGAGTGGCACAGCTTTACAGAAAAGCTGTCACGGCTCGGCCTGTGGCCAGTAAGGGTCACTGTTTTGGTTTTGTTTTTATTTTGACATTCATGTATGGTTTGTTTCTTGTATCTTGGTTTCAGCTGTCTAGAGTTTAGTTGAAGTGATTACGTTTGGTGATTGGTTTTCTGTCTGTGTCTGTGTGTATTTAATTCAGTCCATGTGGACCGTAGGCATCGGTCCATCGCCTCACCTATCTCGTTCATGTTCATGTCTGTGGTGGCCCTTTAGCCAGGTTTTGTTTCTTGTTTATGTTGTAAATAAAGAGAGCACTAGAATGGATGCCTGCCTTCCTCGTGCCTGTCTTTCCAGAGGTAAACCACGGCAGCGGGTTAACCCCGTCTTCCGTGACAGATGGACCAATCTACACCAAAGAGGCAAGGACTGCAGCCCAAGAGGCACATGGGGCTACGAAGCCCGCAGGCTGGAACTACACCCCGAACGACCTGGTCCTAGGGGTGGGGTCAGCAGCCCTGCTGAGTGCGGTATGCTGGAATGGGGTGCGTGGAACCCAGCTCGTGGAGGAGCCGCTGTCCCCCACCCTCTCTCCCTCGTGTTTTTTCTTTTGTGTTTTTCCTGTTTTGGGGCCTTGGCCCCGGGGTTGCGGCTTTGAGGGGGGGGTACTGTCATGGCTCGGCCAGTGGCCGGTAAGGGCCACTGTTTTGGTTTTGTTTTTGGGGTCTTTTATTTTGACATTCATGTATGGTTTGTTTCTTGTATCTTGGTTTCAGCTGTCTCGTGTTTAGTTAAAGTGATTACGTTTGGTGATTGGTTTCTGTCTGTGTCTGTGTGCAGAGTATTTGCTTGTGTGCTGGCATTCCACAGCATAATTTTGACAATCCATTGCTTTGTGTTACAGACGGAGAGACTGATGTCTCTTTAGTGTCGTAAGCGTTTCCATAAAGATTAACATACCTTTGTTAGTGACACGATGTTGGTGTCAATGTTTTGACTTGCCTCGTTCGATAGGATGCCCATATTTGCTGTATAACTGCTGTATAAGCTGTGGTTGCTATGATGTGTAGTGCCATCGTAGTTATGAATGAATAAGGAACAAGATAAATGCTTGATAAAGACAGCTTATAAAGACATGTTGCCAGCACTGCAGGGTCTTTTGCTGGTGTTTCATTTGACAAAATGGAAAGTTTTACAGCGTCAAACAGCAAGCTGTCAGGACACTGCCTGAGTTTAGTGTGATTTAAATTGTAAAATGTACAACATATTATAAGTATAAGAAGTCTAAAATTTAAATAAAAAGGTGTATCAGCTGTAATACTGAATCCCCATTAACCTGCAATGCAGGTGGCGCAACTGTTTGATGCTACAAGCTGAAGGGTTAAAACTACCATCAAAGATTTTTTTGACTGATGCCAAGAGGATAAGATAACACTTTATTAGACATTTGCATTATTACATCATCAAAGTGGAGAGTACAGGAGAAGAAGCATAAGCAGCAAATTATTTTGACGTAAAGAAATATTTTGATTTCAATCATCTTTTCATTATGTGGAGTTTCTTCATACTTTAATAGGTCCCTGGTTCTATTCAACACCACTGTAAAGAAATCCCGATTGGTACATTTTTCTACAATTAACCATTTCACGTGAAATCACAATGACCGACTCTCAGTGGGTTTACAACCCAACTAATGGACTATTTAGAAACTGTGCCCAATAATGGACCATAGGGTTCAGATACAGCAGATGGATGGACTTTTCCTTTCTGTATGGTTCATTAGGGAGCCAAAGGTGGTTCTTCTGTGGTTCATTCAGAAGAACCCTTTTGACACCTTTATGTTTCTAAATAGTTTACACTTCCATTATAGTACTAAAAATGGTTATTTCACCTGTAAGAATAGACTTTGTGTGCTACATAGAACCATCTTTGAAAAACGGCTTTCAAGAACTACATACAACAGGCCTTTTGGATGAAGAACGATGGCATGGTTCTTTGGATACTCAGGGTTCTATATACAACCTTTGTAGAACCTGAACCTAACCTGAAACTAATCAGACAGGCATCTGACGCTGTAATAATGTGTTCAAACGGTCCACCTCTGTGGGTACATGTGAGAAAACATGGGGCCAAAGCAAAAACGATTGGCTAAAATCTTTTCATCTTTTGTACTAAGAATAAAAAACACCTCAGACTGTGGCATCTTCCTGCCTCTTTCTTGGCACCAGTGCACTGATAATAAACTGGTTCAGTGACAGCGGGGAGGTGATGGTGGGGAGGGTGGGTTAGTGGGTGGGTGGAGGGGGGGATGCAGCTGCATTCAGAGAGCAAAGCAAACATTGAAGTGACAGCACATTTGTGGAGGCCAAGCAACGGAGAAACAGAACTACACAGTAGCAATTACAGAACCACACCAGACTCTCACAAAATGTTACAGCAGGTGATGGGGAAAAAAATGGCCCGGATTATCACTGATGTTCACAGGTTGCATCCTGGAGCATCTGTAACAATTAAGGGGGATAATTACCCCACATCTCGAGCTAGCAGTTAGCGTAGAATGGTTGGCTGTCTTTGTTATGCGACTAATGGATTGTAACAGTTCACGTAAAGATGTCAAAATGAGTACATAATGGGCCCTGGCAGAAACTGACCTATGCCAAATTGTTTGTTTATTGTCCGCCACTGTCCAAGTCGCATCCACATTTTGGTACCTGATCCATCGTCAAATAAAAGCCATTTACTGGACAGGATGCCACTTTTAATTTGATGAGCCTCCAGTGCCACAGTCAGATATGCTTCAGCATCCAAAATAGGACTTATCTGTTTGGTTCTTGGGCTGGAGACCCCTCATGAGGAGGTGTCTAGCCATAGATCTGACCACTCCATCCTCACCTACCTCCTCGCACGAATGTTGTGGGGAACGGCCCCAGTGAATAAATAAGAACATTTCAGCTGTGGGTTATGAGTTGATCCCCTCAGGAGGAGAAGCTAGATTAACAGGTTTAGTGGGCCAGGCTGGCTTCACCAGAAGGGACCTTCTCCTCCTGTCAGGTGGCTGGTGTGTCGGGGAGATAACATTTGGAAGTTCTGCATGCTGTTGTCAGGCAACCTCGACCCCACATCCAGGCTGTCTCGGCAGCTCCCGCAGACAGAGATGATTAATGCTTGGGGAGTCGGCCCCGCACCATCCTCAGCCTCAGCCATTGTGAGTGTGCCGGCCGACGGGGAAAAGGGAATCTGAGCAATTAAAAAAGGACACCGCTGGCATGGATCGCATTACTCAAAGCCTTCAGCGCTGAGGAGTGGGGGTGAGGGGGAGGATGTTGGGGCGGACGAAGAAAACGTCTGTTGTCGTAACAGGGGATCAAAAGGTTGTTTTTTTTTTTTATCAGCGCGCCAAGTCCTGTTGTTGCGGTGCCATCGGAAGACAGAAATAAAGCAGCGTCTCGGTAAGATTAGAATGAAAATGGCCAAGGTTATAACCCAGGCAATGGAAGCCAATAAAACCTTCAGCTTTGATTTGCGCTGCCCTGCCAGACACATAATTGCAGAGCAGCAGGATGAGAAACTGGCAGCGACAGAAGCGACGTTGACGCTTCGCATCCACATCTGTCAAGTTTGCTGGAACTTTGTTGTTGCACTTGTAGTTTGGGTTACTTCACAGGTTCATTCAGGCTGGTTGCTTTCAAAATATATTTGGAATGTACACAATCTCAGCAACGTATCGCAGTTATGTCACATTGAACTGCTTTTCATTTGAAGGTGAAGGTGAATATAGATCCATGGATTGGTTGTGGAGTAATTGCACCACACTGAGGATATACTTACAGATAATGCCTTCTAAAGAAGCCATATCAGGGAAAATTTAAGTAAATAGTTTAAAAATGAACTATAGCATATAGTCCATGTACATTGATCAACCACAACATAAAAATCATTGACATGTAAAGTGAAAAACATTGGTTAGCTTGTTACAGTGGCACCTGTCAAGAGGTTGGATACATTAGGCAGTGAGTGAACAGTTGCTGAACAGGAAAAAGGGTGACTATAAAGATCAGAGTGACTTTGTCAAAAGGCTGAATTGGACAACCAGGCCAGAGCAACCTCAAAACTGCTGATTTTGTGGGTGTTCCAGGTGTGTAGCAGTCAGTACCTTCCAAACGAGGACAACCAGTGAGCATTTGAATTTTGAATTTTATTGAAAAGATTCCAGAAATATCAACCCTGTTTGATACTTGTCCAGCAGACCTGCCTTTGTTACTTCCAGATTCAATTATTGCAACAGCCTCCTGTCAGGCTGCTCCAACAAAAACCTGAATACATTTCAGAAATAGTTCAGAATGCATCAGCTAGAGCCCTCACCAGAACCAGGAAATTCGCCCGCATAAGCCCAATATTATCAAGACTTCATTGGCTTCTAATCAAATTTCGTATTGATTAAAAGACTACGGATGACATATAAAACCTTGACAGGCATCAAACCCAAATACCTCTGTGAACTAATTTCTTACTATGAACTGTGCGCACTAATATCTCAAAGTGCTGACTACTTAACTGTCTGCTGAATTTATGAAAGCTTTAGTAGGCAGGGGGAAGAGTGTTCTCATATACAGCCCCCGAGCTCTACGATGGTATTCCGAATAACATTTGGGATTCAGACGCACAGTTTTTAAATCCTAGCTGAAAAACTTAAGTCAGGTTTTTTGTAATTAATTTTTTTCTGCCAGATGAAGAGTGTAGAGCTGGGTGTAATGGGCACAGAGAATTCAAGTAAACTGTGATTGATCACCATGTGACCCCAGGTCACCTACCCAGGCCTGCCATCACTGGGGCTTTGTGCCAAAATGCCCTCAACTGGTTCAGCAGCTCACAACTCTGCGCCTGCTCCTTCCCAAGCATGGGCAACAGGTGTTTAAAACTCGGCAGAGATTGTTTTTCCTGTTCCTGTTGTTTATGGACTACAGACTCTCAGCTACACTTCCAACAAACTGTACCTCTATGGACTCTGGCGGTACTAATTCTGTTAGCCATAGATGGCTAAAATCCTAACAATACCCATTACTACTGATTACAGAGAAGTAAATTGCCCAGGTATACTTCATTCACAAAGCCACCTGATGCTCTGAAACGTGAATTACATCTAAAAATCATCCATAAGTGACATAAAACATTAGCTCCACCCGTTTAGATCCCTCTCACATTATACTCATGAGAAGAGCTGGAGGAAAAATATGCTCCACCTTTCTTCTTCCTCTGTAACAGTAAAAGATGAACCTGGAGAAGACAGCTAGCTGTCAGGAGCTAATCAGGGCTCATCCAAACCGGCCCCCCTCATTCCTTTGTCCTGCTGTTGTTTATGTTTGATTAATTACAGAGGCGTTCAAACAGGGGGGAGGGAGGGGTGAAGAGAAAGCCGGGCCTTGCGTCTGCAAAGCTGCGTTCACTAATGCGCCTTGGCGAAAGCTGTTCGCCATCCAAACTGATTAATCATGCTGCACTCAGAGGAGTATTTTTTTCTCTCCTGTGATTAAGTTAAATCGTTCATTAATGTTTGCCTGCCACCGCTGTGGGACTTTCATGAAGGTGGACATGTCTGGCTGTCGCAACCTTCCACGTCGATTAGTCGCGGACAACGGTCCTAGCTAATGACAGGAATGCACCAAAGCTCATCATCTCCTGCTTTTAAGTGGAGGAAACCTCTTGAGAGTTACCGTGGGTGTATTAATTATATCTTCATGAATGTGGAATTTTTCTCCATTTGAGAATGTTTTATATGTGTGGTGGGGTTGGGGGCTTTTTCAGAGCATGACCTGAAAAACAGTGGGTGAAGGTCCTATTAGATACGTGACCCCTTTGGACCACCACAATGGGCCAATTTACCCACCTTTCTCTCGAGAGACGAGTTTTTTGAGAGCCAGTTTTTCCTGGCTGTTCTTGAAATCTGGTTTCTTAACATGCTTTATAGACGAGAAGCTCTTTGTTGAATTCCGGCACTGCGGCGGAGGAGCGCCATGGGCCTCCACTTCAAAAAGACGGAGTTCAACTTTTGATGTTTGTTTTAAACGCTGAACGGGAACAAGTGTCTTTCATTAATGAGTCGCTGAAATGTCGAGGACACAGGCGGAGGCCACGCCAGCAAGGTGACATTTATTCTCCGCCGTTCGGATTTTGAGAGCTCCGTGACAGAGCCACTCTTGACATGGACTTTCTCTCTCTGTCATTTAATTAACCTTGCCGCGGATTAAAATGTTATCCGTCGTTATCTGGAGGCGAGGGAGGAGGGCACCCGAGCGCTTCCCCCCACCGTTTGTTAAGGCGTTGCAAAGTGAGATGTTCCCCGCTATCCCGGTACATTAGTATAATGCGCTTTGATGTTTGAAGGAGTTATTATGACCCATCAAGAGGGAGCATGCAGGTTGTCTTTTTTCTCCCATAGTGCTGGGGTCTGACTCCCCGCTAAGGTTAATCCTTGGGATTCAATAAAAACACTGATGCTGCTGACGCTTTCCAGACGTCTGTATCCATTCTGTGCGTGGGGGTCAAGTGGCACACTTTCGGCATGTTAAATAAATGTGTGCACCTGCAGTGAATGGAATTCTGAGTGTGTCTGCGATGCAGGTCTCGTGGAAAGAATGTCCAGTATTCAAATGTTGAACAGGGATGGAGGGAGGCTGCTGAGCAGCATGACAAAGAAAAATAAAGACAGTCACATTCGGGTTATTTCATCTCGTGCACTGGCACGTATTAGTAACTGGTAAAAACAGTAAATCTATGTGTGTTCAGGTAAGAAAAGGAACAAAAATAGCTGCCATATGCCAGACATACTGTGCCGTTAAGCCGCAGTCACTGTAGACACTTTTGTGTCACTTTGCGAAATGGGAGTGACCTGAGGTGGCCAACAAAAGTAACCTTGCATTTTGGAGCAGTTAGCGAGGTGACACGCTGCCCATAAGCAGTAAAAACACAAAGGAAGCACACGACCACACAGCTATAATATAAGAGCAGATGCACACAGCTGATTAGGTAAACTATGTGCTTTGGCCTGAATCAGGAGTTTGTACAACTACTTGTAGCAAGCTGGCTAACTCGTCCAACATTATCAATAAAAGCACAGGAATAAGATCAAAGGCATCATCAGCATCTTTGATCTTGAGAATTGGGGGTGTCAGTTTGTTAAGGAAAGATCTAATCAGTGTGGTTTTGTGTTCAGTTTAAACGTATCAGTCAAATAAGGATAATGTATTCATCACCCATTCAGGACTGAATCCTCAGGCACCCTGGCCGAACCATGACCCTGGTAAAGACAAAAGTAAAGCCCCAGCCGTTTTTTATATGTTCTATAAAAAAGGTGAGTCAAAAGTTTTGAACACTATCAGCAAAGGAAACAGACCTTTCTCTTTTGGTTATTCATTTTCTGAGACACTTTTCTCAACCACTGTGACAGTGGTGTTGGAGCCTATTCCATCGGTCACAGGGGAAAAGAAACACACTGGACGGGTCACCAGTGCACCATATCTGCAGGGCAGATATACAAAAGCACACATGCACATCTTAGGATCCTTTGGCAATTCCAAGTCTGTGGGAGGAAACCAGACCTCCTGAAGAAACTCCAGACATAATGTACTTGAAACCCAGGACATTCTTACAGTCAACACCACTGCGCACAGTGCCAAAACAATTTGTTTAATTTATTCTCTTTAGAAAATATATTTTTTACATTCTTATATCATACTATTGTGTATGAAGATACTGGAATCTAAACATGTTTTCCCAAGTGTTTGTATGTGTTAATTGCATTTAAATAGCCAAATCTTTTGAAAAGTACAAACATTTTGGACTGGAAGCAGATCAGTCATGTTTATCCTTGACTTGGTCTTGATCTTCTTTTGCCTGGACCTGTCCAGGCCCCGACAGAGATGGTAACACCCCAAAACAATAAATGCGTATAAATTCCTAGTTCACACTGAGAGTTTGTATCATCCATGACAATGAACAGCCCATTCCTGTGGTCCATAATGATCTCCAGCCCTACAAAATATATGCCCCATTACGTAAGAGTGCCATCTAAATAATGCTGAATAATTTCTTATACCAACTTCATAACCTGCCCCAGTCTTGCAACTTTTGTTATGTCTCATGGTAGCAGCCCCCCTCCCCCCTGATCCCTGTCTCCAATGGTCTCTATTATTAAGCACAAGTCCTGGGTGCATTGTCTTGTGCTGACCGCAGGCGCAGCGTAGGAGGATTGCACCTGGAGGCACTCGCTCTGTGCTCTGAATAGAGACAACCTAGCTGCTGCGTAAGCGAGAACGCGACATCTATTTTATCCGGGGCTGAAAGGAAAAGGTGGGCATTTGGGGACTGACCGAAAAGCCAGGGCGAAGTCAGACACTTCATTCTCCAAATGTGAGGACCAGATGCACTTCTGCTTCACATGACTGGAGCCAATTAGGGACCGGTGTAGGTGACCTTGAAAAGGGGTTGAGCCAGACTCCATTTCACCACACAAGGTTATCACCAGAGGTTTGATTGTATTATTTTTTAAGAAAAGTAACTTTACAGAAATACAAGACCCTTGCTGTTAAAGCTTTGGTAGTCCTGCGTCAATGATGTGAAGTTCTCCTCTATGCTATACAGATTCTTTCCCTTGTTTATAAGAGTGGTCCCATCTGCTCTTCCTGGATTTGGTAATTAATCTGATCAATTTCTAATGTTATATCATGAATATATCCTAATATATGTAATAAGAATAATAATAACCTGTCGTCTTTGTCATTTTTTTAAATTCTAAGATGATATCACTGCCATATTAGTTGCATCCCTTCTCTTACTGCCATTATGGCCGTGGCCACTTTTTGTCAGAATAAACGCTGCTTCACATTTTTTTTTTTTTTGCTGTTAAAAGCATCAGCTGAGCTTTTATCTCTTATCTTTTATCTGAGTTTTTAGCTTATGTTGTTTAAACTGCCACAGCATCTGATATTTGTAGCAGTTATACCTGCCAAATGTAGACTTACATGCTGATGTAGCTTTTCTGCTGACTGGTGCTGAGTGTAACTGATTCCACATTGAATTTCATATTTGGAAACACAGAAAAAAGCAAACCTTTGAAAAAATCCAGACCACTGTGTCCTCACAGCTTGTTACAGCCATGTTACAGCAGTAGCACACGTAATATCCTTCTTTAGTACATAGACACATAGACAGCACATATAATCACACACATATAGCACATGTAGCACATAATAACACACATAACACACTTTTATATAGCGCATATAACGACAGACATAAAACATATGATCACACACACATATAGTGCATACCCATATAGCACATCAAACACTTAGCACATAATATTCCACATAACACACACACACACACACACACACACACACACACACATATATATATATATATATATATATATATAGAGAGAGAGAGAGAGAGAGAGAGAGAAAGATAGATAGATAGATAGATAGATAGATAGATAGATGGA
>JBBPDC010000002.1:4369875-4388922 GCA_037974485.1 Hemigrammopetersius urotaenia
GCCTCCAAATGTTCTCCCAGATCACTTTAATTTAATTTTGAACTCAGTTTAATACATTACCCTTAAAGAAAATGTAAGCGAGACAGGTTTAAAACGGGTGCGATGCGGAAATGTCACGAACGAGAGAGAGAAAGAGAGAGAGAGAGAGACAGACAGACAGACAGATAGACAGAGAGAAATAGAGTAAATCCGCGCTAAAATATCAAGGTGAAAGTCATCATAGCTTGCATAGTATAATATTATATAATAATAATAATAACTTTACATCTAAATAATATCTTTTTACAACAGTCTCTACAAAGGGCAAAATTTCAGCTAATCCTCATCCTTGAGGTGTCTCAGATATGCAAATTGCCTTGACTCACTTATGACCTATCCACTCAGAACAGAGGCCAAAAAGGTTTCAGTTCAATAGGACAGACATTTTTTTCTGAACTGACAGACTGACAGACTGTTATGACAAGAGGAGGTTTACTAACATTCCACAATTTCTACCTGAAAACTGTCAATAAAATGTAAGCAAAGCCATTCAGAGCTGTATGAGGCAAACTGTGACATTCCAGAGAAATAGTACCATTCTCTGGAGTTCAATGCTCCCTCACAGGAAGTTTGTTCATGATTTATTTTATGAATTTGCAGCCTGACACCGCATATTGTAAACATTTTCTTAAAATCCATTCATGGTGGAGGGATATATGTTATACAGAAAACATGTTTTTTACACACATCATTATTTTATCATCATATAAAAATTTTGAAGACATTGATATGGACAGTAAATTACATTTGTGTTAGACGTGACTTCCATTGACCACCACTGTACCACTGTAACTAAATTCTGCAGAAATCTGGAAAAGCAGATGAAAATCACTTTCAAGGCTTGTGCAATAAGGCAGTTAATTCATTAACGTCATAAACTCGTACCGTATGCAGTATATAGCTGTCACCTGCACGAGTGCTAGCGCCTGTTTTTAACGCATGGATCAGTCTGGAAGTCGCTTGTCAGCATCAGGCTGTTCGACAAGAGCAGCAGGCAGCACTTCAAAAGTGTGTGTTTCAAAATGGAGAGTCACGTCGCTGCTTTCTCTCAAACTCCTGAGTGTTTGTCAAAGGCGGACTGCATTTGGCATTAGCACTTTGGATTAATTTACACCTTCCCACACTGCAAAGGTAGACTCGAGGTTATTTTTGTAAAGAAGAAGGAATAGAAAAAAGGAAAAAAGGTGCTGGCATGGGTGTTATGTTTTTACCCAGACCGTCAGAATGAGTTAATTATCAAACAAGATGGCGTGTGATATTTCATGGGTGCACGCCGGGCACACGCAACAGTTTGGATCCGAGAAATATGCCGAATGTGCTTTGCTTCTTGGTTTTTTTTTTTTGCAAATATATGAATGTTGCAGCGAGACTAAAAGTGAGTAAGACACATTGAACAAAAGTATGGCACCTATACAACAGCCCACACTTACATACAAAACCACGCGAATGCCAATAGAGCTGAAGCCAGGAGAAGAAATCTATGGGTGCTCCTCGGCTTACGGCTTTAAAAGGAAAAAAAAGTCGAGGGAAACTTTTCGAAGAAAAGCAGTCAAGTGCATTTAATAGCCCAGACCAAGATTGCTTTCATGATATGAAAAACAATGGGAAATTAATTACCCAAGAATTGGCCCATGCAAATTAGGAGAAGAGACTCTCCCGCCCACAAAAGCTGTGGAGAACCTTCAAATAGCCCATGAAGGTGGATCTAATGTGTTGTAAGAAGTAGAAAAAAAGGTTTGTATTGCTCTATGGAAACAAGGGCCCAAACTCAAGGTAATTATTGCAAGGGGCTGAGCAGGGAAAGTTCCTCACCTGTGGTCAGACCCTGATTCCGACATGTTCGCTAACTGTCACTGAGGCCGTCGGCAATCATTGCTGTCTACAATTACCAGCACCTGTAATTACTGCCACCTTGCCCGTCGTCATGGACTCAGCAGTGCACTGATTAACGGAGCTGGGGGCACGGTAGGGACCTTTTCTCAGGGGTGGCTGGTTGCAGAACATGGGAGTGTTTGTCAAGCAAGTCAGGACCCCTCAAGATCTCAGCTATTATGGCTCAGTTGAGTGGCCCATGTAAAGGCTCATTGGTGTGGGTGATGACACACGGTGGCTGGGGTATTTCATGTGAACTCATCTGTGAAGGAAGGGTGTTGATGGACCAAACCGAATGACAGCCCAGATTGAGTGAAAATGTATTAGTGTTTACATCTTAATCTTTCGAATCTGCGTTACCAAACTCCAGTACCCAAAACGACTAAAAAGGGAATTCCACTCTTAGATTGCTCTTTTGATTTGCAGCTCTTTTGCTTGGCACACAACCACTCAGCCGTTGTTCAGGACCCCCACCCTCTGTGGGTTTTCCCCACCCTCTTGCGGGCAGAGACTATCCTGAATGTTCTCCCAGGCTTAAAGATCTTATGTTTTTCTGTTTGTTTCTAAGACCTTAAACTAAATATATTTGTGCATTGTTATTTCCTTATGGGCATGTGATGCCATTTTAGAACATCAGTAGTGGTGTTACATATTTTAAAAATTACAATAGCTTTGGTTCTACATGACATAGGAACACCAAAAAACCTAGCATGATGTCTGACACCTTGAGCATCAACACAAACTGGGGGAACTTCCATATCAGAAGTTATTCGGCAGTATGACAACAATTTACAATTTGTTTCATTTCCCCCAATCTAAGAGTGGAATCTTTGAGTGTTAAACAATTAAAGATGAAGAGACCAAAATCGTAACCAAAGTCATTCAGGGTGGTCCTTTCTTTCAATCATGATTTGTTCACCGTGGCGATGACAGGAGCTAAACCTCTTTCACTTCCTCAAAGAAACATTAAACATTAAATACATTCATGATGGAGATGTACATGCCAGCTGTAAGTTAAAACAGTAGACTAAGAAAACACATTGTTTTGTATTTATCACCTATTTTACTATTTTTAATATTGTATAAAGTCGCATAGTAAATAAGATGACTGTATTCGTATTGTACCCGATTCCTGTCACCACCACTGTGAAGAGATTTGAATTGGTTTCAGAGCAATTAACAATCACAGAGAAGACCCTTTGAATGACTTTTCCGACAGTTCAGTTTTGGAACTTATGTTCAATTCCTCTTCATCAACTTTGCACAAAGCCAATTCGTGGGATATGTGGGCTACGTTTGCTTGTAATTCCAGTGCAAAGCCGTGGAAGGAGACTTCCAGCACCACATGCTAAGAAGACAAATGTGCACACTTCTTCACCAAATGATCACTTTAAAAGTCACTCAAGGGCCCAGAAAATGTTACAGTCATTATCTGCAGATACCTGGTGTCATCCTTTGTCATCATAAACACCATGATGGTTCATTTCTGAACTGCAACTCTGTAACACTAACTTTCTTTTCATGTCTGACAGTGCTGCTTTTTATTATGACTAAAAATCCGAGCTTGAGCTCCGATTTCCGTTTGCATTTGAATATTTCTGATATTTTGGGAGAGCTTGGAATGAGTTTCCTCGAACAAATTCGCTCAAAGCGCTATCCACCATGATTTGCCAGTGGCCCTCTTTAAGTCACAAAGATGCCCCTCCGCCCCCGCCCCGGCCCACACCCCCATCCCCCATTCATAGTTAGAGCACCTCTTGTTTTGTCTCAGGAGGTGAAAAGTGATGGAGAAGTCAGGGCTTCAAATGGGAGGGGAATGAGATTTGTGTTATTACCACCACACGCACAAGCACCCCTCCGCCAAGCCCACTTTCCTCAACTCAGGAAACTAATCTCCTCAACACGTCATTAATGGCATGGCAGGAAGGTGTGAAAAAAGGGGAAAAAATGAGAAAAAGAAGAGTGAGTAGGGGAAGAAGAAAAAGGTGTCTGCTGCTTCGTGCAGAATCACACCTCCCCACGCGAACGTTGTCACACTCTCACATTCCTCACCTCCAATTAGCAGAGAGAGGGGCCTAAATATAGCGGCCCCAGTGCTCTCCCAATCAGGTCAGACTGCATGGTGAGAGACTCGAAGGCGAAGCAGCTTGATTAGTTGGGGATATGTGTGCGGACCACCCCGGAAAAGGTTAGCAAGTTAGTTAGCCGAGATCCGTCGGAATCTCTGGCCAGCACAATTGATCTCCTTCATCGTTAACTGTGTGCATCAATCAATGGGGCCTTGTGAGCGTTCCGCACCACAAATCCATTGACATGATTATCAATTGTGCCATTGATTAGGGCTGGTTTGAGGGCCTTACGGTGATGACTGAATTGCAGCATATCCGGCAGCACCCCTAGGGCATCACCTGGGTTCCCATTAAGGCCAGAAACATCTTACAAGTAGACAGAGCGGGCCTTTGTTTTGCTTTACTGCCACTGGATGGGCACTGCATGTATCCAAGGTGATGGGACTGTCCTTCCTAGCAACTGACCCTACCGATGGCCGTTGCTCTCTTTAGCTTTGAAGACTTGATGGCTTTGTGTTGGCTCTTCAATTGACTTACTAGCGGGAACATATCAACCATTCATCTCAGTCTAAAACCACCTCCATGAGACTGTTGCCACGGGCAACCCCATTCACCAAAGCCCACATCCATCCCGAGCCCATTCAAAACATCAAGTTACAATTAAACAACTTTCTTGCAGGCTATGATTTTCATCAAACAATGAACGTTCTGCAAGCATGTCTGTGTAATTAAAAGGTAAGCTGTGTTGGCCTCGCAAACTTACTGACTGCTCATCTTGGCTCTGCTGCAAGCCCCCCCCCCCCCATCCCCCACCCGCCTCCCTGAAGGTGGGAACGTCCTTACCTTTCACTCTCAGCATTGTAAGAGACAAAATCAAGCTGTTTGTCAGTGGAGCTCTTGCCACATGAAAACACAAGGGTGGAGGTCGTCAGAGGGAAGCATGCTAGGAAACAAAACAGGATTAGTTCCAGCAGTCTGTAGTCAACCCAAGAAACAATGCCATAAGTAGGTCTGGGATTATGCAACACTATGATTTGCAGAAGCCTATAAAAGAGTGTGGATTAAGAGTTGTGTTCTACATGCACAACGCATAAGCAGATATCAACAGAACATACAGCAGCTTGGGGCTTACGAGTGACTGCAAAGTGACACATTTACACATTTAAAGGTTTAGTAATTGATCTAATGGCATTTTTGGGTACATGGTACTCGGCAGGCAAGGCCTTTGTGTCTTATAGATGGGGTAATATAGCAGCGATCAACGAACCGAGGGTTGAAATCCCAGCAGTGGATGCTTGCTTGGATACCCTTCAGCGAGTCACTTATTCCCGACTGTTCTAAAGCTGTTACAAGGAACACACAGCACCTCTTAGGTTAATGACGTGTCAGCTATATGCCACCGAATATAATGACATAAACTGGAAATGTCATTTTGTCAAGGGGGAATATATGATCATTTCATAAGTGCTCCATGCTTTTAAAATGTACACAAGCTACCGTTTTCCTCGCAGCTGCCCTCTGAGAACTGGCTGTACTTAATAAAAATAATAAAAGCATGCCTGTACACAAAAACAGGGTTTGAAAAAAGTGACTTTAAATGTGCAACAAAAGGTTCTTTGAGTAGGAAACTTTTTATTTTCTAAAGTACCATGTTTGAAAACTGAGATCGCTGAATGTAAAGAACATTCACATAATGTCCTACACCAATGTATGGGTTTTCTCAAGTATCTTTGAATTACTAGGAGGTTCTTTAAATGAGAGGTTCCTGTTCTCTTTAGCAGCAATGGGTGGGAAGGAGAGAGTGTGGGTGTAGTATGATGTTGATCATGTTGCCACAGTGCACTATTCAGTAATTAGCCTATTCAGGTCTTCTAAATGGTCATCAAGCTCCACTAGACTGACAGATTTGTACACTCTTCTACCATGTCAAATCCGAGCACACTACTGCACCGCCCGTCATTCTACAAAACTGAAAGAGAAGGTGTAAAAACAATACTACGATGGTTTGACTTCTATTCATTGTAATAATAAAGTAGTGAACTTCAGCAGTTATGGTACAAACTCCCCCAGCTAAAGGGCTTTCAAGGGCTCTCATGTTTGGTCCAGTCCCTGAATCTGACGTTTCAGAGGAATGTATTTTGTTTGTTAAACCACACGGTGACCTACGTATGAATCATTCAAGCAGATAAAAAGCTCATGAAACTTAAGTCCTAAACCAGTGCAAATGATTCCAGATGATCAGGTCAGTGATTAATATACTGGTGGGGCTGGATGCCTTTGTCTAGGTATCTTGTTTCTATAAGCACTTGGCAGCCTGTTTGTTTTCCTTTATTTCATTTAATCTACTCAATAAGACAGTTGGACAGGCAGTATATCTGCCTGTTTTTGGCTTAGTTTGGCTCACAAACACATTCTTCAAACACATTCTTCAAAAAGAATGTTAACCATGGTTTACTATGATTAAATTACCATGTTTTTTTTTGGGCAACTATGAAGTGATATATGTATATGTAAACTATTGTAGTACCACAGCTACCATAAAGTGCTATGGATAAAGCATAGTAAAACTATGGGTAGTACCAAAATACCATGGGGTACCATAATAAAACTATGCATAAAAACCATAGGAAACCATAGTGACTTTTTGTAAGGGTATGTGTTGTATGAAGAGCTGACAGTGGTTCTGGCTTTCACCTCCTACCTTCCAAGCTCAAAATCTACTTTTTGATTCACCTGGCAATGTCCTTCAGTCGCAAAGTATGAGGTTATGATGGAAAGTCTCGACCCTCATCCTCTATTCCTCACCTGGACAAGTGAGCCAGCGTCTCAGCGGCACACAGCCACTCTTGTCTCTGTCCTGCCATAGTGAGCGGACATCTGCTTGCCCTGCCAGACTTCCGGCTACCTGCCAATTGTTCAGGGGCTGCTATGGCGACTAGGCTGCGGTACCAGCTCACAAATAAACACACATACACACACGCGGTAGGTCTGCTCCCGAAATAGACCTGCGGCAAAGCTTACGACAGCTTAAAGGACAGCCTCTTCTATTATTCACGCGCTTCATGGTCCTTAAAATCTGCCTCTGTGTACAGATGTTCTATATCTGTAGCACATGGATTATACTGATGAAAGTAGATTGATGTAAGAAGGAAAATGCAGCAATATTTAATAACACACTATGGTTGTCTTTAGTGAATGTAGCATACCTTTAAAGAAATTAAAGGAACAGTTTGGTAAAATACCAAATTCACATTCAGTTTTCATTTCACCCCAGATCTAATTGATCAATCAAGGAAATGTTCTGTGTCCAAATTTAGTTTCTTTATTTTAGCTCTGGAACTACAAGCCTAATGTGGCTAATAAACACAAGAAGTCAATAGTGACCCAAAATGTGTTCTGTCAACCCACTCAAACATCTAGATCTTCATTAAGCTGACAGACTTGTGGATGGGGTTTAGGACATAGCATGACTTTCCATAAACTACAAAAATGAATCAGTTTTTGTGACAACGGCCATCATAAATACAGAGGAATCTGATCTGAGATCAGTTCTCTCAAGCGTTTATAGACATTATTGCATCATTGCTCCAATATATAATTACCAACATACAAAGTATGTTTTGTTTTGCTCATTGTTAAAGATCGTACTGTGTTCTAAACCATATGAGCAAGTCAGCACCACCTTAAAGACGATCTAGATGCAGTTTCAGCAGGTTCTGAGACATTTTTGGATGTATTGACCGAAAAGGTTTGGGTGACTATTGATTTCTAGTGTATATATGCCTCTGGTGTTTAAGCCAAACTGGAACATGTGTTGGCTGATTGACAACTATGGATTAAGAAAATGAAATAAACTAAATTTTTGACAAACCATTCCTTTTGAGACCGTTTTTGTACTTACAAGAGTACATTTCCCTTGGTTTGTACCTTGTGGGATTTACATGTACTAGAATGTGTGATACGTAATGTGGCATAAATTCAGCATTTGAACACTTTAATATGTGCACATGCGATCTCAGCAAATAAGAAAACATACTCTATGGGGCCAACTGTATTCCCCTTATCGGAAACGAGCACAGTTGGCCAGGTCATGCAGATCGGCTGGCATTGCTAAACTCAGCCAAGCAACCCGAATATGCCCAGAAGGATAGAGAACAACAGCACCTAGCGCAAGCTGCTGTCACCACATGGTCCTCTCTTTTCCTCTTATAAACGACAATCACACCTTTCCCACAAACCAGAGAGGCTGTTTAATTCCATGCCAGCGATGGAGCTAATTAATTATTTGTGAGGTATAACCTCCTCCCAGTATTCGCATGTGGCCTTTTCATGTATCAGTGCCTGGTTTTGGTTTTGAAGTTATCAAAATTGTGCTACCAAATGAAGCGCATGCTCTAAATATTAAATTACTGATCCAGCAAATAATAGAATTCATGCTAGATCATTTACAAACTATCCCATTTCTACAAACACGACCAGGTGTGGTAAGGTTGGTATGGAAACGTTCATTTTCCCCGATCAGCAGACAAGTGTTTAATGCTCAGTTTGCTGAGATGAAGCTTCAGGAACCTAGCAACAGCATGCAGCTGGCATGAAGAATTTAAGGCTTTCATTTGATGGGATGGACGTGTTTTAATTGGCAGATGTTCTAAACGTTGCCTCATTTCTCCGTCATTATTTTTAGACCACTGCAATGAAGACACGAGAACAAATGATCAGGCTGGAGGTTCAGTGATCTTCGCTCGGAGGAAGCAGGTCTTCTCGTGACATAAGAGGCCACTTGATTTCCCACTGGACACGGCGCCAGTTATAGTATCATAAAAATGCAGATTCTGACATTCTCTCAGTCTGATGGATACGAGGTGAGTACACATAGGCCAGGCCGCCCCAATTCAGTGTAATTAACGGAGGCGATCCGGAGGAGGTCTGCAGCCAGTAAAGGCCAAAGGGATGACAATGAGAAAGAATCATCTCTCTTTAATTCTAGAACACTGTGAAGGGGGGGGGTAGTGTTTTTCGAGAATAAAAAATGAGTGGGTTAAGCATTCGAGAACACTGTGATGCAGATAAAACATTACATTCTAGAACCGTATATAAGGAGAGACTGTTTTAAAACAGAGTAATTGAGAAGGGGGGGGATCTAGAACAGTGTAAAACATGAAAAAATGTATATAAGAGCATGAATGAGGAGAACATTCTAAAACACTGTGAATGATGGGAGAATGTTCTAGAACAGTGTGAACAGAGTGAGCATTATGGAAGAGCTTGCATGATGAAAACTTTGTAGATGAATGTAAGTGGAAAGGAAAAGTGAATGGGGAAAAACATAAAAACATTGTATAACAGAGTGGATGAGGAAAAACATGAAAACAGATTAGAAGTTTTTTTTATTATGATTAGAAGTAGTTAATGAATTAAGTAAAGTATAATAAGATCAATATTTATTAGTCCCACTAATGGGAAATTTGCAGAAAGTGAACAGAACAAAGGTAAAATAAGTGTAGAATCTTCTAGAAGGCTGTGAAAAGAAAGAGGCCACAAAGGGGGTTTTCATTTCTGGGACTCTTACTTTGAATTAAGTGTGTTTGTGTCTAGGGTCTCAGTGTTAGGTGTCCTGTGTTTTCATTAAAGTGATTGTGTGTTATGATTGGTTCTTGTTTGAGTGGGTTTTGTATTTAAGCTCAAATAGTTCGAGTTTCAAGTGTTGGTCAACCCTCACAAATACCCTCACCTTGTCCTGTGCCTCGTGTGTCTCTAGCTGTAATTATGTTTTGAGTTAATAGGTCCACGTACCTGTTTGTTTTCTGTTTTGTGTAGAGTCTGTGTGTTTTGTAAAATAAAATCCATCTAATGGACCCTGCACTCTTGTGCCTCGCATCACTCCCCGAGCGCCAGACGTGACAGTACGAACAGGGCGAACATGCTGGACTAGTGTGAATGGGGAGGACATTCTAGAACAAGATGAATGGGGTGAACATCCTAGAAGAGAAGGAGACTGTAAATGGAGAAAAAATAGGATGGGAATGTTGTAAAGAAATTTCAAAAAAATGGAGAGTATTCTAAAGCAATACAAATGTGGAGAACATGCTAGAACAGTGTGAAGAAAATTAAACAAGGACATAAGGTGTGACAGGATAACCACAATCATGTTCCCTGGAATTTCACATTTCTTCTCCTGGTCTGCTCCGTTCATGAAGAGCCTCCAAAAGCCATCCTGGTCCAGCCTCTCTGTTTCCTGTTGCTGTGTAGAGTGCGGCTCTGTCTGCCAGGTTTTCAGCCCTGAATGTTCTGCACCACATAAAGATGCCTCCAATCTTGCCTGCCTGTATTAAAACCCTTTTCACCCATTGCCCAGAATAGCTGTTTGTCTCCTGCGTAGGGGAATGATGAATTTTGACTCCTGAGTGCTGCACTGTGCTCAAACAGGTTGTGACAGGAGCGCCGTTAATTCGCAGATGCCAAAGTCAGGAATCTGAAAAGAAGCGCTGACCCCTCAGTCCTCTGCTAAATGAATCTAACGCGTGCCTAAAGCATGCTGGGAACTAGATGCCCCCCTCCACGTTCCTCAATAACCGTAATACAGCACAAACATTTCATAACTCTCCAAAAGGGCAGAATAGCAAAGGTTCTTTAAAGGGCCCACCTGCAGGAAAACCGACTATTTTCTCCCTTTTAAAAAAAATAATAATTGAGGGAATGGAATGTAGCACATAAACGCTCTTAAAATTTCTAATTGTGTCATTCAGCCCCAACATAACACCCCCAACCCCCCCCACCACTAACTCCCTAGCCATACAGAGAAATGAATCTGCTTTGGTCTCACTGGTTTTGTGATGTCTCAATAACTAACACATTTATATGCATGTGTCTGTTCAGCCAACAGTTGTTTAGCCCCACCCAATCAGTTTTAAGCAGTGTGGCTTAACACAAGACAGCCAATCACAGTATAGCTCATTTACATACACAAACAGTCTTTTACACACCACAGGCTTTTTAACATTATTTATTTATTTATTTAAATAACTGTAGATTTTTATTCATGGTAAAAGTTGGAAAGTTGTTGTGTGAACAACTATAAATGAAAATATTTCATTTTCTTTATAAGACAAAAGAATCTGTAACAGAGCAGGTCTGACTCCCTATTAACTAATTGTGTGGTGATGCAGAGTCAAATTCTAGTCTTTTAACTTTAAATGAACTTGTTAACTGTTTCACCACTTAATAGCTTGTCTGATTATAGTTATAATTATATTAGATGCCTTTTTGTAGGTCAGTAGTGATTAATAAAAAATTTGACATTTTATGGCTAATAAAAGTATTTGTTCTCACTTGTAAATGTATTTGTTAGCAATGAATACTGTATTTTTAACAAATGTTAAGTAACTAAATTTGAGTAACATTCAAATATAAACATTTTTTGTGGCATTTAACTCAGCAGTAAAAACACCATATAATATTTGAATAAATGCAGATTATCATACACACAGTTTATTCTGTTTTTTAAAAAAGTTATTTGAATGAAGGACTGGTTAAAGAGACAGTTTGGCTGATACACTCACACATAAATAACAGAAAATCTGTGTGGAGAAACTTTTGACTGCTGATGTAGATCAGTCTTAAAGGCCCAGTAAAAAATAAAGAGCATGAAAACAGATTGGAAATTTTTTATTGTTAATTATTAATTAATTATCTTACTGTTTATAAGATGAGATAAAGTAAGATAAGATCAGTCTTTATTAGTCCCACTAATGGGAAATTTGCCGAAAGTGAACAGAACAAAGGTACATTCAGCAAAAACAACAGAATTAAAGCTATACAACACCATATAGCTACGGACATATGTATGTGTATATGTACATAGTGGATAAATATGTATGAGCACCATGAATATGTTCATGTACATGAACCTACACAAATATAATGTGGATAAGAAAGATATTTAAGACTTTTTAATAAATAACGCTGACAGAATAATATTTATAATATTTATTTACTTACTTAGCATGCAAATGTAGAAAAAACGTCAACTTTGGCGTAGCTCAATCTTGAAGACGCATTAATAACAAAGAACATGTTTAATTTTAAGGAGTTAAAAGAGATGGTTATGGTTATGGAGATTATTAATTCAAGATTCAAGATTCAAAACATTGTCATATATACAGAAGAAATTGCATTTCTCTGTGCAATGAAATTATTTCTTTGCTGTCCACACACAAATGCCAAATTAGGTTAAATTAAATGAAATTAAAATAAAATAAAAATAAAAATAAAATAACAATATATACAAATAGAAAAAAAAGTAAATGAAGACTTGTTTAAGTGTGATGTGCAAAGGAGCAGAAAATTACAGTATGAGGTAGATGGATGTGCAAAATGAACTTGATGTGCAAAATTACAGTTGAGGTAGGTCAGCTGTTCAGGAGTCTGGTGGCACTGGCGAAGAAGGAGTTGTTGAGTTGGGAGGTTCTAGATTTCACACTTCTGGACCTTCGTCCCGAGGGCAGGAGTGTGAACAGTCTGTGTGGGGGGGGTGTGGGGTCTTTGAGGATGGAGGCAGCTCTCCTATGGACTCTGGACTCTGAGGTGGCAGATGCTCTGTAGAGAGGGCAGAGAGTCCTGATGATCTTTTCCTGCTGTACCATGCAGTGATGCAGCTGGTCAATGTGCTCTCCACAATGCAGCTGTAGAAGCTGATGAGGATCTTGGCTAACATAGCAAACTTCATGAACCTCCTCAGGAAGTTCAGTCGCTGTTGAGCCTTCTTGACCAGCTGTATTGTGTTCAGTGTCCTGGTGAGGTCCTCACTGATTTGGACGCCCAGGTACTTAAAACTGCTCAACCTCTTCACTTCAAGCTCCCAGATAAACAGTGGTTGGTGAGACCTCCTCTTCTTCCTCATGTCTACTATCATTTCCTTTGTCTTATCAGTGTTGAGGGTGAGGGTGTTGTCCTCACACCATGACACCAGGCTCCCCCTGTCCCCTCCAGTAATGTGACCAATCACTGCAGTGTCATCCGCAAATTTCAGGATGATGTCTTTGTTGGAGGCGACACAGTCGTGGGTGAACAGGGTGTAGAGGATTTAGTACGCAGCGCAATGTAAATTATGGCCAAAAACACAGCTGAAAACTCCCGCGGTAGATAGTATGGGTGGCATTTCAGCATTAAAAACTCCACATCTGGCAAACAGTACATCTGGGGGACAGTCTGTACGGCTCCACACTATAAGTTAATAAATGCACACACACCTTCCCTGATAGCCTTACCGGAGGCAGCGGTCCGGTCTCCTCGGTGTACGGAGTGAGTCTGTAGCTGAAAGGTGCATTCTCTGTGAAAATAAGAGTGCAGCATTCTCGTATTTCCTGTTGTGATCCTGGCTCGTGGTTCATCCGGTTTGTTTTCCAGGGACCACACCTTGGCCAGTAAGAGGCTGGGTAGCGGTGGTTGGCTTGCTTGATCTTTTAGCCTAGAATGTAGTCCCCACTCTTGCCTCGCTTGCGTCGTCGTCTCCGAAGCGCTCTCCTGGGGTCAGCTAGCCCACTCAGTGCTTCTAGGCCTTTCTGGGAGTGGTGGCGGTGGTGGTGGCTACGGGGGGCCTTGAAGCTCCGGTGGTTTGAAAAGAGTAAAGTTCAGATGATTGTGTGAGTTACCGATGTCCAGTAGTGCCTGTCTTGTGGAAGTTAACAGTGCACAACACTTGTCCAGTGCAAAAAGAACAGAGAACACACACAATAACAAAAGAAAGCCGGCATTTGAGAGCGGAGCGAGCAAACACGTCTGCCTCGAGGGGCACCATGTTGTCACATAACGAATTACCACTTTTTATGTACAATGAACTTACACACATGTTAAAAGTAGATGAGAAAATTGTAGGATATGGATTTTTTAAGACTCTGCACTCTCTCATTACATGAGTTAAGATGAAAAAATGAGTTAAGTGGAAGAAAAAAACCAATATCGGGTCAATGCAGGTCTTTGGATTTGACTGCCTGAGCATTGTTCATCCTTCTACCATGTCACTGAAAAAAGTTTTCTGATGACATCTAATCATTACAAAGCAGCCGGTCACAATGAATGAGTAGGAGTAGAAGAGAGAGAGAGAGAGAAAGAGAGACGGAGAGAGAGAGAGAGACAAGAAAGCTTCATTTTTCACAAGTCTGTCCAGGTGATGTACCCGGAGCAGCAGAAATGCGCAACCATCTCAGAGCTTCTCACACGTTCCTTAACAACCTGGCAGCTGGGAGACATCTGATTGGACAGCCCTTATCGCCGTGGCGACATCGCAGCTGCATTGTATTTTTAACCTACAAAGAGACAACGGAGCCCGAGTTGGTGTCAATCACAAAGTTTCACTCAGGGAGAGTGTTGATCAGGGCTCGGAGTTCGCCAGGTTCTGTCGGAGGCATATCAGCGCTCACGGTGACGCACAGCCCACTGGAAAGCTCACACACAGCCCACAAAGTCAAAGTTTCTACCTGAGGTTAGCTCACCAAACTTCTAACTGCTCTCCCAGTGCTGAGTCTGAACCCCAGCAGACAGCAGCGTGGAAATACCAGAACTGGTTCCAAACCAGAAGAAAATTCAGAAACCTTAAAGGTTAACCTCCAAGATCACAGGATCATAAAGCTCTTTACATCACACTTCTGAGATGTTCCAAGTTCCAAACATCTTTAACATTTTACAGGTAAGATAAGCTCAGAGCACCTAAAGTGATATGAAGTAGGAGTAGATTATAGTCACTTTCACATTCCAATCTACTGTATATTCTCATGACTATTAGTGATTAACATTGTCACAAAAAACTGTAGCATAAGCTACAGCATTTACATTATGTAGAATTGTTTTTCCACTCTTTGTAAACTAAAGCATCATTAAAAGCACTTAGCAACACACAGTGAGAGTCAGTCAGGTTAAAGTACAGCCCCTTTATGGTGGGGTTAGGATAAAGGAGAAAACCACATTTCCCCATGTTTATAAATTAAAAGAGCTTGATGTTGGATGTAAACATTGCTCAAATTTATAAAATCCTACCTTTCATTGCACATACCATTCATTGCACAATCTATATAATCCATATCCTGACAAATGATATGTATACTCTCACCACATTTATAATTATTTATCTATGGAGCCTATAACAAATTAGCCCCATCCCTTCATTCTGAAGTTATCAGGAAAATGTTCAGTAAAGTAATCCAGAATATGTTAACTAAACTAATACAGAAAATATGAATTAATGTTATATAAAATTGTTCAGTAAAGTTATCCAGGAACTGTCCAGTTAAGGAATCCAGAAAGTATCTCATATTTTTATATTTCCTTTTAACACATTCAAAAATGACTTCTATATATTCAAAAATATTTTACTTATTTGAGATGTTAAATGAATGAATGAATTTTAAAGCTTGAAGTCCTTAGAAACACTTTGTATAATATCAATAATAATACTGTGTTTACATTAAGATTTTTTGTTATTTGACCCAAACTTGGAATTAAATTAGACCGTATGATTTGCTACTTGCATCATTTAAGGACTTTCAGCAAAAAAAAAAATTGGCTCAACCCTACACCCCCCCCCAGCCTATGTAGCTGACAGTAGTTACAGTTACCTTAAAAGCATGCTACAATAAAACTGTACCTAGCCACTTGCGAGAACATGGCCGTAAGTAAGAATTACCAATTGAAAATGACATTCTTAATATAGAAGCAGGGTGAGGCATGTACTCCTTTTCTCCCTGACTTATTACCCATCGGCAGCAAAACTAGGTTATGGGAGATGGGCTATACGCATTCGACGTAAAGCCGAAAGTCACCTTGGATTAAGTGGTACTGCCCTGAAGATGAAGAATACCACCTGGGAATTCTGCTCTCCACCAGTGTAAGGAAATTAACATTAAAATGATGCTGGTTTGGGGGGCGGTGTTGGGGTTTCAGGGGGAGCAGACACCCTCCCCAACTCCCACCCCCATGTTTCCTTTCATACAATCTCATCTTCAAATAAAGATCCACATATGGTCCCCAGCTCAAAGGAATGCGCACGTGAGAATCTCATTCAAAGTAATTCTGGCTGAGACCTCTACTCCCATAATTCATTCCATCACTCATCAATATCATCCTCACAGATATGACAATCTGTCATTACATGGTGTGTGGGCTCAATGGCGTTTTTAAATTGGATTGGGCTCTTTCACACGCATGGGGGCTGGGATGTCACATTAGCTTTTGCTGCTCTATACATTTTTGACTGTAACCGGAAACGGAGTGGCATAAAACCTGTTCATCTAAATATATCTTTGTTTTTTTATGCACAGTTAGGTGTGATTTGCACTCATGCTTTAAAAGCTGTCATTATGAAAGTGCTACGTTTGCACTTCTGATGTAGATGTCTAACTAAGGTCTGGCCAGTCTGTGTGCGTGCTTGTATGTGTGAGTTCTACTGTAATATAGCTGCAGTTTTACTTGGGTTTCTTTTGATTTTGTACCTTTTTACTGTTTATATGTGTTTTAATGATTTTCGGTGCTCTGAGGCTTCCCAGGCCAGTCACTGCAGCAAGGTTGCATAATAGCCTCAAGGATTCCTGGACTGGCCATAAGAGTGGGGCTAAACTACAGCTATGGAAGCTACCCAGGCTGGCCACTTGAGGCAGATGACATCTTGGTTACTAGGCTTCCCTACTGGCCACGAATGCGAGGCAGGCCCTCAGAGCACTGCTACATGAGGTCTGTGGTGCACAGATCTGTGCCGGAAGCGTAGCAAATGGTAAATCGCCATCATATGGAATTCCACCCTTAGAATATGAGTGGCAGCAGTGAAATAATTGGTCAATTGTTTTAAGGCAAAACAACAGCTTCTATAGAAGTTTCTCTGGTTTGTGTTGATGTTCAAGATGCCAGACAAGATGTCTTACGTTCAAGATGTCAGAGTTTTCTTAGGTATTCTTTTGTCACATAGAACCAAAGATTTTGTATTTAATTTAAAAGCATGTAATAATAATAACCACAACTTACATTTACATTTACGGTATTTATCAAACGCTTTTTATCCAAAGCGACTTCCATTCCCTAACTACAGGGACAGTCTCCCTGGAGCAACTTGGGCTTAAAGGTCTTGCTGAGGGACCCAGTGGTGGTGTGCTGTAGGACACCACCACTGGGTAGGATTCAAACCCATGACCTCTTGGTCTAGAGGCAAGTATAATATCCACTACCACCACCCCCACCCCCACCCCCACCCCCACCCCAATACACTACTTGTATTGTGAAAAGGGCATCATAGGCAAATACCCATAGAGAACAGAATTCCCAAATTTCTTTTATTTTAGGTCTGAGAAATGAATGAAAAAACACAAGATTTTTGAACTTTCATTATAGTCTCCACCCACAGTGCAAAGGGGGCCCAGAGAGCGGCCCAGCAGCAGTGTGCTGGGTGAAAGCACGGCAAATGACAATTGTGTAGAAGAGCAAACACTGGTTTTAGGCTATTTTACACCATTTTTATTTTTTTAAATTAGATTTTACTAATATGTTCTGAGTTATGAGGCTTCCTGGGCTGAGAGGGACCTTCTCCCATGGCTGGAAGCTAGACACCAGCTAAATAAGTTACTTCTCTGCCAGCTGGGGAAATACGTTTTCCACCAAGTCATTCAATGCTACCAAGGCGGTAGGGTGAAGCCTAGCATGTGCTTCCTATGAGTTTCTCATGAGCCATACACTGTAATGGCATCAGAAAGCTCAATGTGCTAAGAGGAGAATGCTGAGTGCCAATTCTGCTGTATCTACAAAGAGGTTGCCACAAAAGAAACAAAGATAGGAAAGTTGCTTTGAATTTTCAATCGTAGGAACAATATAGAGGTGACCAAAGGTAACACATAGAAGCATAAGTCTTCAGATGAATGAATTTGCATGTTTGCCACTAGCTCAGTGGTCCGGCACCACGGGTGGTCCAAACTGTCACTCTCTCCCAATGTGTTGTTGTCTGAGATCAGTATAAATCTGTTCCTGAAAGAACCACTGTTCTAGCTTAGATCAAATATATGTATCGCTTTGTGATAATATTTCTAATATTTACTAATTGGTTTAGATCCAGTATGCCCAGAACACATACAGCTGCTTCTCTTGTGATCAGAACTGGATTGCATGTTGCTACAAATGTGTGGACTGCACCATGCTTGCAGTAATAATCAGTATACAGCTAATGTCAGCTAATGTTGTCAACTGGCTAAATATCTATTACCTAATATGCTGTAGACAGCAGCTCATTTCTTTCATAGCCTCAAGAATACACATTAAGGCCAATATGTCTTAACAAATAAGATTCTCCCAGGGAAAATGCCTGTCCATCCTGTACCACCACAGTAATATCAGTCTTCCATCTTTAAGGGAGACTGTTTGCTTATAATGAATCATATATAACCACCCAGGCACAGCTGAGGATACCTGAGCTTACTGCCTCAAGTCAGATGGTTTGTCTGAACCAGATTCCTCTATATGCAACTACAAGTCATTGTTTTATCAACGTCAATGTCATTTTTAAACATGTTTTAGGATGGACAATTTTTCTTTCAGAACTGATGTACTCAGTATTGTAACTACAATAATGTTTTCATGTGTTGATCCATGATCTGTGTACTTTTTTCACTGGTGTAGTATGAACTGTAGGAAAAGCCAGTAAAGACCCATTTAATCTATAATCTAATCGGATTTGACTGTGACTGTCTGTTATCAAATCAGGTAGACTACAGACTGGCAGTTTTCCAGTTCCAGGGTCTGCTGGGTCCGTTAAGATTTTTGTTAATCATTGACATTGAGCCACAATCAATAAAAAGACATTACAAACGACCAAAGAAGTGCAACAACATTTTTATCAGAGAAGTACAACAATAAAAACAGATGTGTGTTATACAATATAGGAAACCTTTTTTAAAGCCAGTAATTATGTCTAATCTATATGCCATTTTGTTTACTTTTGAGTATGTGACCACAAAGTAACATATCTATCTATCCATCTATCTATCTATCTATCTATCTATCTATCTATCTATCTATCTATCTATCTATCTATCTATCT
>JBBPDC010000002.1:4389022-4403322 GCA_037974485.1 Hemigrammopetersius urotaenia
TGTGTGTGTGTGTGTGTGTGTGTGTGTGTGTGTGTGTGTGTGTGTGTGTGTGTGTGTGTGTGTGTGTGAGTGAGGGATATAGCCACGTGTGTGTGTATGTATTCTGGTTCATTACACGAAAAGCATAAATTCTGGCGAGCCAACTGTCAGACTGAGCATAGGCACAAACTCCCCACCTGCTGAAGAGAAACAGAAGTTATCTGAAACTCCTTGCTGCCAAAACCAAGATGAATGATGCAAGTATGCAGAAAAAAGTTACTACTCTGACCTTAAAGCTGAAGAAACAACAGATGAGTACGGTTTGTAAGATCCTTCAAAAAGGAAAATGTGAATCAGATCAGAAATGTATGTAAAATACTGATCTGATTTTTTTATTTGCATTGTTTCTTTCACTGAATGTATTTCAATTAAATTAAACAGTTAATTTGCTTTCAAATAAAATCACTATATTTAGTGGAAAATGGACAACCCATTTTTAGCACTTGACTCTTGACAAAAATGAATTTGCCATGGAAGAAAAATACCTGAATTAAAGCAAAAGTGTCTCATTGGATAAGAAATGAGAAGCTTTGCAGGAATGAAGCACCTTTCATGATCACCGGGCCCAATAGATCATAGATCAATTAAGAATACAGTCAGTAGGTATAACCAGATAATCAGGCCTAACAGGCTTAGGCCTGCTTAAGTTTGTCAAACAATCGGGCATTTGCTAAGTACTTTGCCCTCAGTGTGGAAGTAACCAGAAGACCAGGTAACATTACACTAATACATTTTTCCAGTTCATGGCTCAGGGTTAATGCACAGTAGAAATGTTGTAGTTATGTGACCACTGTTATTTTGGAGGTTCTTAAGTGGCACATCTGTCTCTTATCATCAAGAGATTTTGAGTTCCATTCCCATTGCTATCAATGGCCACAAGTTCAATAGAGCACAATTGGATTCCCTCTGTCTGAGAGGGTCTTCCCCCAAGATCGTTCAGTGCACAACTGGCAGTTCCTAGAGCATTGAGCTGTCCAATGATTGGTAGCAATTTGAAAAGACCCACCCCAGTGTTGTCGAGATGATGTGGTTGGAGGAGACCTAACTATTGAGTAGATCTGCATATGACTTAATTGAAAGAAAATGAACAGTACTAAAATAATATTTCATTGCAGACCCCCAGAAACTAGAGTGCTGGCCCATCCTTGACATCCAAAAAGGCAGGCTTGGCACTGCTACTGATTACAATTAGGATGCTTGTCACAGGGAGAGAAGAGCATGAAATTGGAGATGGAGAATCCCCTTGTTGCTTGCAGGATGGCTAGTTTGTCGTTCTAGTTCAGCAGCTGGAAGATTGCAGTTCTCGATTCATTACCCCTCAGTTCTGCAGTCCTCTGTTTTGATGTACTGGTGCGGGGACACACTTGCTGTGATGGTCACCAAGACCCATTAGGAACAATGACCGTTCAGTCATTTGCACCTCTCCTCTCTAGAACGGTCCCAGCACAGCACCTTTGGTATTCTCCTTTCTCACAATTTGTAAGTTGTCTTTGTGCAATTCCATCTGTGTTTCACTCTGGCTCCATGTGATTACACAGTGTGGAAACATTTGTGGGGTCATCTCACCACATGCAATAACTCCCCAGTGCTCTTGTGCATAATTTCCATAAAGAAAGGGTTCTCAGACTGTTCTGCAACTGTTTTATCTGTTTTATTTACATGTATTTGACCATATATGAATAATTTCAACAGTGACTCCTTTATCTAATGTAAACCCAACTAGGCTGCTGCTTGTGTTCACAGTGAGGACAGTATCTGGGACTCCCAGGAGGCCAAGGGTGTTGTTTATCCCTCGCAAAATTGATCTCAAATCATTTAAAATCAAAACGTGATTGTAATTTTTGTATTTCAGTCCTGCATCTGAGTGCCTAACCAGTGAGAGAGCTCACTTAGCTCTATCTGGCAGAAATCACATTGAAAATTCCCTGGATTATTGTCCATTGGCTATTCAATCATTTGAACCTACCGGTTTTCAAATGTAAAAATTAAGTAAGACTTTTCATTAAACAGTGATGGATTTTTATAAACCACATAAGCAAGTCTATTAATGTTTTATCTTTAATAGACTTGGTTAAAGAGAGGTTAAAGAGAATGTGTAATGAATGTCCATGTTTTTGTTGCTAACTGGTTAGTTTTTGGTTTCCAGGTCTTGTTAGGCACAGAGGAAAATGTATTTTTTGTAACTATTCCTACAATGGCCATCTTAAGTCATGGTGTCTTTATTGTTCTAGCTTATTAGATGGATATTGGTGTGAATATCAGAACTGTCAGCTGACATTTCCTTTCAGATCTTGTCAGTGATACGGTTCATAATACCACTTTCATAAATAAAAAAAAAAGATTTCATGTAAAATTGCTGCTTGTACAGCTCACTGCCACATTCTTTAGAGTGAAGGTCGACAAGCACCTTCCTTTCCTTCTGCCTTTCTACTATTCTTTCCTCTTTTTGTGGGAAAGGGCTTATTTTTCTTCAAGACAGATGGTGATCTATTTTTCAGAGCAGTTTTGGAAATTTTGGGTTCACAAGCTTATCAACGAAAATCTACTTAAGGGTCAATGAGCTCAATGTAAATTATTTTAGGTCTATTAGTTCCAAGATTACATATATAATTTTATAGTAATTAACTAATGTAAAAAGAATATAAAAATATATAATTTTATATCTTTTTTGATGTCTGATGTTTTCTGAGTTTTTTTCTTTCCACAAAACAAGATGGTACAGACAAGAATAACTTCAACCAATCCAATTACTTATTGTTAGGTCAGTTAGTTCGAGTGGCAACATCTGATTAACTGTAAAATAACTGTACCAGCTGCTAAAAGCATAACTGCAAAAGAATGATAATGATAAAACCTGAACATTACCACTGCATTCCTCCCAGCCGAGTATACCAGCCATGTCCACCTTAAACACCGCAGTTAAATCAGATGCCTTTTGTTTAAACTGGCCAAGCACAGATGAGGGGAAACTAATGCATGATGTGTGTAAAAGTGATCTATATCAAGATCCCCAGAACTATTGTGTTGTCCTGAATAACACGGGATGTTGCTAATGGTAGTATTACAGGTTTTCAAACCATCTACGTTATTACATGAAGACTACATACAGCCCATTCACATCTGCACAATTACCCTGTGTTTACCCAATTTCAGCTGCTACCTAAAACCAAGCCAATTACACAATACCACCAACACAAGGAAGGTTGAAGCCTGGCACATTCTTCCTCTGAACTGCTTGAAGCACCAATCACTGCATCTTTTCAAGCTGCCTCTAATGGAACTGTATTACACATCTCAACATGTTCAGAGGAGATCACTAATAGCCAATGCTGTTATTTCAAATAACTACACTGTCTAAAATCATGCTCCCTGCCATTGATGGCTTTGGCTATGCTGTATACTGAACTTGAAACTTCCTGATGACATATAAGCGTAAAACATAAGGATTCATATGAATAATTTTGCCCAGTTTTGCTCCCCTGAAGGCCCAAGTAAGTTGAGTGTTTAAGTATTTTAGCACCATAAAAGTGAACTGGTTGATTATCATTTCATGACCATGAAAAACATGAATGTGAATCATACCCCTTGTGTTTAAGAGGAAGAACATTTAAATGCAGATGTAGAGTCTTTCTGCTTTTTAACAAGAACATTCTCACTGTTAGTCCATTTTACTGCACTGGAAGATACTGAGCTCGTACAGCACCTTCCAGGCTTGACTCTTGCCATCCGCCTTTCAGGTGGTGGGGAACCCTTTTCTCTGGAGGGTTCCTGGGGAGAAGGAAGGAGAAACAAAAGGCACATGCTGGCTCTTTCTCCCTCCACTGCACCACAGAAGTGCTGTTAATTGTCTTTACCTCCCCAAGAGTCTGCCTCTCAAAAGGCCAGGGACATATATGGATTTTCTCAAATGTCATCGGAGTTTGGGGGTCCCACACTCCCCCTGGAGCCAACTGATGAGCAGAATGTGTGTGGACAGCTCTAGCTGTATTAGACATTAATCTGTCTCACTGCCACCATCCAACCAAGTCATTTTCAGTAGATTTTAGAGTATGGAGGGCGCAAGAGACTCGGAAGGCTTTCGTCAGAATGCTGAAATCGGCACTGGCTTGGAGATAAGCTCACTTTCTACTGAAGAATCACCAAGGATGACAAGTCAGCCATTAATGTGTTCAGAAAACATATTTTCTCATTTCTTCCCTTTTCCAGCTACATACAGTGTGTTTATTTCCACCAAAAACTATTCATTGTCAAAGGGCTAATTCAGATTTACTCAGATTTTGTCTTTTAGAACTGGAGCTATAAGGCTAACATAACTAACAGACACTATAAGAGTCAATGCAATCTCTTCTGTAAAAACTTCTTTCATTCTTCTCAAACCATATTCAGCTCTTAATTTAGGTGAATAAAACGTGTGGATGTGGCTTAGGACACAGTATGATATACACAAAAATGAAAGAAAAAAAAAACTGTGTTGCAGAAGGACTTTGGGCAGCCATTTTAGCCCATACGTTTTAAGCAAAATTCATCCTCTTTTGTTTGTGAACATAAAATGACTAATAAATGCAATTTTTTGTTTTACAGAAAAGGTTATTGTATTATTCTTAAAAAGTTATGAAACTAAACAGTTAACAGAACATAAATCTGTTTTCCATTCTGTTAACTTAAATACAATGAACTCAAATGAAACTAAATTTTAAAGCAGCCAGAAAGTTTTAGTTAAAACCCATTTTTACAGCATCCCATATGCAAACACACAACAAAGACTCGACGTTTGTTGCCTAAAGCGCGTGCCTATAGCAGAAGGTCGTACTATGTCCTAAACCGCATATACAAGTTGTAGTTTGAGCAGGTTCAGGCAGTTTTGGGGATGTAACTACAGAAAAGACCTGGCGATTGACTTCCAGTGATTGTTGGCAATACGAGAATTATTACGGTTCTAAACTGAAGAAGCAAAATCTGGATTCCAGGAAAGACTCTTGGTTAATTGTTTCTCTACATCTGGGGTAAGTGGAAAATTATGAACATTGTCACATGAACACTCTCTGATGCTATTTTTATACATATGTGTGAAGATGACTCGCATTAATTCTGCTTTTACTAGGGATTGCGTTCTTCTGGAAATATGACTGCTTCCAGGTTTTTGTTTAGAAGGGCTTGAATCGGACATACCCTAGCGACCTGTATACACAAGTACATGGTTAGTCCGCTAACCGCTGCAACCAGGGGACAACTGTATTACTAAATGCATGCAAATGCCCTCGCTGAAAGCATCATCGCCAACCTCTCCACTCTGCTCAACGACCCATCTCATTCAGCACAAAGGAGAACTTATAATTCGCTTCTCTCAGACAGATCAGAAATACCTTGTTGAAAAAGAAAGTTCAAGTTTGTAAATAACACCCTTCCCTTTTAAAAACTGACACACTGACACGAGCTTGTCACATCCTATTGTGCATGCCTCACAGGTTGTCAGATGGAAAACACATATCCATATCAGCCAAGCCTCAAACACCTGTTCGGTTCGCGTGTGCTGTGCCTCCAGTGGAGCACCAGCTGGGAAGCCTAAAAAAGATACAATTATGTTCAAGCAAAGCCAAACCACTTTAAATTCACATCACTGACTAGACCAAGCTATTTAGCTCAAGACCTCGCGTTCATAGACGAGATAATTTTCAGAGATTGAAGTTTTCTTACAGTATGGTAAACACTGTTCAGAAGCTTGTCACATTAATAAAATAATGCAGCGAGGACATTTGGATGCATCTAGTAAAACAGTTGTCTCATGGTTTTGCCCATGTGCTTGTATAACATACACATATCACGGTTAGAAAGTTCTGTGACTGGAACTGAACGGCGTTTTAAAATATTAATTTTGGACTCTCTTGGGAAGACAAACAACCTGGAAGTCATTATCAAGAGGCAATGCTAGAGGGCACTCTTAAGAATGGGTTTGTGTAGAAATCTTTATTTGTAAACGCAGCATTTAATACAATTAAATGCACTTGTTCATGCAACAAAAAAAAATCACAAAATCAGTGACTTGAGGCTGGCTAAAAATGAGCTCACATTTGGTTAAAGCTTCTCTTTCAGACAATATTATGCTTGAGAGATTTATCACATATTCATATTCACCACATGCTGTGTCTTGCATTATGCAGGCTATCCTATCCACCCAAGCCAGATATGCTTTCCTGGACTCCTGGCCGCAGATGGCTGTGGCATCATCATGGATTGATCTTACGTTCTCTATGGCCCAGTACTTACAAAGACACTCCACTTGGGAGCGCCTTGGTACCTTTCATTTTAATAGGATTGATAACTTGCAAGCAGCAGAGTAAACTAATGGTGGTTAGCATAGCAAGGGGCATGTCCCAGTAACATGTCAACTACCTAAAATACTTTAAGCCTTAAACGCAGGCATGGATCAAATAACTGCTACTAAGGGGGTTAAAAATGGCATTACATGCAAATGACCATAAAGGACAAAAATGCCTAAATTTAAATTCTTTTAGGTCTTAGGAACCAATGGAAAAACTCAGGAGAACTTTCAGAATGGTCTCCCACCACAAGTGTTTGGAGAAAATCCACAGATGTAGGGGGGTCTGGGGAGCAGGCAAGCAAAAGAGCAGCAAAGGGCAAGTGCACAGGAGACCAAACACCAGTTTTAGACTGTTTAACACTGTTTTTATTTGTAGAAATCAAATACAAACAGTAAGTGCTCAAAAGGTTAAACTAGGCCTGGTGATTGGGCAGCTTCCGTGTAATATGTATTAGTAGATGCACATACAGTATAGGACACAATTGGTGTAACTTTTGTTGCTTTCAAATGGGAAAAAAAAAATATTTCAATCATTAGAGCACAGGACATTGCTCATTTCTCTCACAGTCCCAGAAGACAGCAGGCATTCAGATATCCTGAAATATGGATTTGCATTACTCTTTCCACTCCATTCTTTATTATACTAGAGGCTACTCCTGGCAAATTTCATCTGGGGTGCAAGGTCACAGCATTGGAGAGGTCATAGCAGGGAGATGCTAACAAGGCACATTTATCTTTGATCTATATGCTAAAAATGATGTATTACAATGTAAGAATATCATCAAATACCCTGATTTTGTTTCCCCATTGTTCAGACCTAGTATGGATTCACTAACTGAAACTTGCACAGAGGCCAAGAATGTCTCATTCAGGTCTCCCTTTTAATCTCAAATGGCAAGGAATGATGTTCGCCTTCCTCAAAAGCATAATCCAAACCTGGGCATCAACGTTTCCAAGCTGATATGTGCTGCAGTGGTGGGTGGATGCGAATGATGTAGTGTTGAATTATTGAAATGTTTAAGCAAAACAGCTCCCCGGGGTTCATTTGACCAGGGTATTTGATGTTAGGACTTTGATTAGGAGGAAGAAAAAAATCGACCAACCCCTCATCTGACAGTTCTGAGGAGAGGGGAAACATACGCCGACCGAGCGGCAGTAGCTCAAGGTCACACAAGGTTGTGTTCTAACGAGCTGGCACTGACCCATGGAGTCGGACTTGTCCTCACACTACAGGCATCAAAAGATCTAGTGTCAGCTCACACCCCGAACACACACACAGGAGCGGGGAAAGTGGGGAGACAGATGTACAGAGGAAAGCAGAAGATAAACAGACCTCTGAATATGAAATGTCATTCGGTGGTTCGTTATCAGTGGCCAGGCGGGTCTTGTCACAAACTTTGTTTCTGAAGGGAATTCATTAGTGACGTATTTGGAAATCACCCCATTGCTCTCGCCTTTATGTTTTGTCCACTTGCTTAAACTTGAATTACGACATTCTTATAGGGGAGCGGATTAAATATATTACAGAAAGTAAAGCTCAAAATTTCTGAGGATTTTGATATTTGAAACACTAATCATCCATAGGGTTTATTGTAGATATATTTACAGACGATTTTCTTTAAGTAAAGTGACCATTTGTCATGCCTGATCAGCACAAATGTTGTTCTCAGCAGTTAACGCATTCACCAAGTCATACAGTAGGCAGCCAGGATCACAGCGCCCAGGGAGCTCAAGTGTATATGGGATTCAAACCCACAGCCTTCTGATTGCAGGGGGCAACATGCTAACCACTGTTGTCCAAAAATGCCCCATTGACATCAAAGGATTAGACTTATGAGGTACAGCAGCTGGACGTTTGCCTTGCAATCAGGAAATTGTGGATTTGATTCCTGAAACTGCTAAACACCAGGCACCCTGAGTAAGGCACCGCTTCCACACACTGTCGCTGTGTTCCTGGCTGCCCACAGCTTCACTTGGTGAATCGGTTAAACACAGAAAGCCTCAACAGCAGTGAAGAATGAAACTGGTGTCACAATGAACCACTTTAGTTACCATCCAAACCTGAGGGAATTTGGGGTAAATCTGAACAAATGTGTTTTCTTTGGGGTCTATATGCTTTTCATCTTGTGGACTTCCACCTAAAAATATTGGTAATTGAGTCTAAATGTCTAATGTCTAAAGTGTTTGCCAGCATGCCTGCGACTACTGGTAAGCTTTTGGGACATTAAAAAGCTTACCAGTAGTTTTTCAACAACACTGTCATCAAAACTGATTTTTAAGTCTCTAGAATGGAGCATTCCACTTTAAATTTGTGATCACTATTTGAATTTTTGTGAATTTTGAATTGTGTGAATTTTGGAAAAAAATGAAAGCTTCTTTGGAACATTTTTATGTACCTGGGTGAATGTTGGGGGGGGGGAAACTTTCATTTTTTACATAGACAACAATGGCTCAGACCCAGAATCCTTGTATGGCTGTCGACAGAATTCTGCAGAGGAAGGGTAAACAGCAATGTCTGATATAAAGAATGGAATGCCTTGCATGGGAAGACGAGGGGTCATGGAGACTGAATGAGGGTAACCTTTACAACATGTAGAGTACAAGCCGCATACCTATCAACACTCCAATTAACACCTCCAACTCCCTGCGGATGTCCTCCAACATGTCCACAGGAACGTGGTTTCTAAAAGAAGCCAAGATCCACAGCGACAGGGGGAGAGGAGAGCGGGGGAAGATACAGAAGGATCATTGACATGGCTTCTATTTTTCTCTACCTTACCTGTCACTTGCCTCCGCTCTCAGCCGAGGAAACCGACAGCAGGTTTGGCAGACAGGTCTTAATGGCCACTAATGGCCTGACGGGCTCAGCCTCGAATACTTAAATTACTAGCCTACTCCCACTTCCTCCGTGGTCTCCTCAGCAAGGTTTTAGCCACGAGTGCAAAGGCTACTCATTGACCTTTGCAACAGGTTGAATGAACTGGTCGAAAGATGGACAACTTAATTGAAGTGAGATTTTTTTAATTTAATTAATTTCCAGTGCATATATCCACTTCCGATTTACATACAATGCCTTTTGACTTCTAATTATGAATAATGCATAGGTATTAATATGCATAAACAAAGATACATTTGAAAAAAACTAAATGGAAAGGGAAAAGGTACACACCACAAATCAATAATATTGGTCATTATCGACTGTTACAGAGTATTTGTAGGAAATAATAAGCATTCTTTAGCACCGTGATTCAATATTGGTTCAGCTTCTTAGCGGTTTCTCATGACATGAAGGTTGAATTGCTGACCTTAAATTTCCATACATTTCCAACAGGACTTGAATCAGTATATGACAAACGTTTATTTTTAGAAGTTTTTATTTTGTCTGTATGTTTTGGGTTCTTTTCTGTATTTTTAAGGTTAAACTGTTCTCTAATATCTCCTGGTTCTTTGGTTTTTCAATTTTTCTGTGATGCATTGTCATGCCATAGTACCATATGCAGAGAAGCACCTCCATATCATGATGCTCCCACCTTCGTACTTTACGGTGGACATGGAGTTCTAAGGATTGCTCACAATCACTCTTTCTCCAAGTGATGATTAAAATGTTTTGCCCTGTCAAGAGTCTGACTTGTCTAAATGCTTATATGCAAACTTTAGATCCAAAAGCTTCTGAGGTACAGGAATGATGATGCTGTATAGGGCATTGTTCTCTGTGTATCTATGCCTTTATGTGCAATGTACACTACCAGTAAAAAGTTTGGACACATCTTCTCAACGATTCAACGATTTCCTTTGTTTTTATTATTGGCTACATTGTAGATTAATATTGAAAACATCACCTGTTGCTCTGAGGACAGCTTTGCATTTTTTCACTCAGATTCGTGAGGAATCGACCTGGAATGGTGTTTAATTAACAGGATTAAAGGAACAGGAATTCCTTCATCAAGAGTTCATTAGTGGAGTTTCTCTCCTTCTTAATGTGTTTGGGATCATCAGTTGTGACGCTTGGGTTGGTCCACAGTTAGTGATCCTGTTCCACCACGGTTCTACTGCACATTATAGCAACAACCTCTTAACTAAGTTAAAAGAAACAACATTCCATCATTATAACAGTTAAGCATAATTCCACGTGTTTCTTCATCATTTTGTTTGTTTTCAATATCAATCGACAATGTAGAAAATAATAAAAACATTGAATGAGATGTATCCAAACTTTTGACTGATAGTGTGTCATTTATCCCTTTGCTGTGGCCAGATAGAAAGACAGAAAGACAGACAGCTGTTACATTTATTCCCAAGAGAAAAGCTGGATTCTACATTGCTAAAAGAACCCATCACATGATGCATCACACACACTGAACACCATTGTAAGACATTCAGAAGCTTCAAGTCTTGGAAGAATGTGCGGAGGCTGCAAATGTGATGTATATGCATTAGCATGCCCTTGTGCATGTCAGTTTGGACCTCTTTACTATTTATGATGCACGCAGCCCGAGGCTTCAAGCTGCTTCTAAATCTGGTGGTCAGTGGTTTGCTGTGGCCTCCTGCCAGACTTGGTAAGGTAGAACAGTTTAGCCTTAGTCTTGAATTGCTATCAATTACTGCCCAAACTGCTTTGGTATACACTTCTGAGATCGTGTGAAATGTATACCTATTGTCTAAAAATGTCCCATTGACATCAAAGGGTTAGACTTATGAGGTACAGCAGCAGGCAAACATGAGTCTTGATGGGTACCTTTGTTGTTACTCTACCCAAATCACACTTTCTGAAAGTGCCTCTTTGGGGCAGCTGGTGGCCTAGTGGTCAGGGCCCTGTGATCAGGAAGTCGTGGATTTGATTCCCAAAATTGCTAAACACCAGGTACCCTGAGTAAGGTACCATCCCCGCACACTGCTCTCCGGGCGCCGTGTTCCTGGCTGCCCCCTGCTTCACTTGGTGAATGGGTTAAATGCAGAGGAAGAATTTCGTGCTGTTCACACTGTGTGCTGTGGCGTGTTCACATATGACAGAATGGTCACTTTCATTTCTTTCTTTTCATACTAGCATGGCAGACAATGCGGTATCACCACCAAGGAGATATAATGAGTTATGGCCATCTAAGCCTGAGCAATTTCTGTAGCTGTTAATCAAATTGTTTTTACATTATGCTCAGTGGTCATGGTGGCTGCCCTGGAAGGCTTGAAGTGTGATGCAGGCTGTGATCTCCCACATGGGCAATTATTTAGCATAGCACATTTCCTCCATAACTGTCCAGCTGAAGTAGCTAAGCGGCTGGTAATGAACTGTCAGCTGACTTATGCTAGCTAATTAGATGTTGATGTCCACTCTCGCAATCACTTTTAGAATTAGAAATCACTTTTGATTAGAATCAAGTTAGCACCAGCAGCGAAACATTTTAGGGCTGGGGGCGGGGCTTTACATGGAACCCTGATGGAGTGTCTTTGGAATACCAAAATTGATTCATAATTCAGTCGTTAAGAGGACAACAATCATTCAGAGCAGTGGCGGTTCTAGATCAAAATTACCAGGGGGGCACATATAATGGCAAAACAGATCAATATTTTATTTTATATTTTTTATTTTATATTTAGATTTTCATTTATTTTCATTAAAGTTCTTTTTCACAGCATGGAATCACACTATCTTTTTAAATTCCACCGTCATCATCTCACTGTAGTAAGGAGGAAAAATAGAAAGAAAAGAGAAATTCACATACAGTCTCAAAATCTTTTTAAATCACACTGTCATCATGCATTTAGGGCTCCAGCTGTTAGCTTTTACAACCGAAGTTTACAATTCTCGCTGCTGGTCTTCAGGTTCCAGATAACAGCACGTGTGTGGCGCTTTAAGCAGTCCATCTAGAACACACATAGCATTAGTTCCGTTCTTGGAGCCAGCGCATCTCGCGATAAGAAATTCATATTTAAATCATTGGCTGTTCAGTGCAGGGGCCCTAACAGGGGCAAGGTGCAATTCTACAGGGGCCCTGACCCACGCTGACCCCCGTCTAGAACCGCATATGATTCAGAGTGCTCCAGAATAGAGAATTTCATATTTAACATATTTATAAGACAGATATTATAACAGCCTCTCTAGCCATCCACATGATATAAAAGAAAAGTGATTAATCAGACCAGGTCTTCTTCAATTACTCCAGTTTTGATACATAAGAATCCACTGTAGGTGCTTTCAGTGATGGAAATAAGTTAGCATGGGCACTCTGACTGGTCTGCCGCTACGCTGTTCCATATGATTATATGCGTTCTAAGACCTTTCAATCAGACCCAGCATGAACTTGTGCAATTTGGGCTGCTGTAGATCTTTTTGGACCAGACAGCCAAGCATTCGCTCAACACATACATCAGCGCCCATCAGTACGCTGTCATCGGTTTACTGCTTGTACTTCATTGGACCACTTTTGGTAGACAGCTGAGTCTAAAAGCAAAAGCTTTGGCAGTGTACCAAAGGGCTCAAATCCATAGCTAAAACAACCATACCCCATTCTCCATGGCTTCCCATGATAACGAGCAGAGGAAAAACGGGTTTGTGCAATTAGGAGGGACTAAGGAATACATTGTCATACAGAGGAGAAGTACTTTTACGTGTAGTCAGCATTTCACTACTGCAGATTCAATTATATGTAGTTCCCACTTGAAATTCGGTGCTGTCCCCAGATGCTTTCAGCAGAACAGACTTCATGTATCTCCTCAACGGCTGTCAGCATTTGAGAGGGCAAACGTTTGTCAGAGAGCAGATGTTCATTCACTGGAGCTGGTGGCCGTGGAAAAACATCTGCATTGGTGCTATGGAGCATGACAACATAGCACACTCTCCACATCGCTATTGCTATTAAAAATTAATTGTCAGTAATGATATTTAGAATGGTTTAATGTGTCCATCATTCTCCCACTGTAGACCTGGATAGAATGGAAAATGTGAAAACTGTGATGCCACCCAATACGTTCCTGCTACTGTAGAAGCTTCACATGTGTCTGCTAACCCTTGACTCACCTCTTTGGATGCTCGAGGAAGCAGAGGCACTTTACAGCAATATTTCTGCCTTCAGACTGCTGGCCGACTCCTCTGAGATCTGCAGCCCCAGGAATCTGAAGCAGCTAATAGGCTGAAAACTTGCCCCATCAGTGCTGACCCATGTACGTCTCCTGTCGTGGCTCAGGAAGTCAACAGCGAGGCTTTTTGTTTCACTGACATTCAAAACCGAGCAGTTATGGCGTCATTTAGTATGCTCTGGGCCAGAGCAGAGGCGAGCATGCTTTGCATGGGAAGAATGTTCAATTGTCTCAATGATCGTGCGCTGAAAATAGTTATGTTCCTATTGTGCATCTGGAAAACTCACTAAATCCTGGTTCGAGTTCACAGCGAAGGCAAAATGCCAACTACCTGACCTGAATGTCAGGGTGCCTCAGATGTTCCGCCCGAACAAATTGCCTGCTAATGAGCTCCTGCATCTTAATACAGAGCTCTGCTTTATTCTTTGCTGCATGAACATCATCCTTTTTTTATTTTTTCGAACTGACAAAACATTTGTCATAATAAAGTAATGCAAGACTAAAGCGTGAGATTGCACCTGCTGTGGCGGTATTTAATTAGAAAAGAACATCTTAACGAGAAACTTGTTGTTGCAAAGCGTCCATGAACGTTGTCTGTGCTTTTTTTCAAATGTGGATAGAAAAATAAAACCCGCTAAAATTAATAGAAATCATTTAAATAATTAAAGAGTGAGAATAATAATAGGATCCTACTTTTCCTTGTGTTTTTCCTCACACCCCCATTACACAGGTCAACAGGTCAAAATCATCAGAGATCGGTTTCTGTGGGTTCTGTAGTGTTTTTCATGCTGATCTCAGATCAGTGTTTAGTTTTTCCTGCAGGTACAGTGTTTGTGATGAAGCTAGTTCTATACTGCATGATAGTTGGTAT
>JBBPDC010000002.1:4405433-4427493 GCA_037974485.1 Hemigrammopetersius urotaenia
TATATAAAACAAGTGAAATATTTTTTTGAGCATATTACAGCTGCCAACCAACAATTTAATAATGATTTGTATTTAATCATTATTACTGAATGAAGACACACTGCTGACTTACTCTAAGATAATCATATTTCTGACTGTATGTATGTGTTTGTACATAGAGCAAGCTAAGCAGTGTGTCTTCTCTCAGTTCAATACATGAGAACGGAGATCGCCGATGAGTTTGCTTCTATTATTTGTCTGCCGAAGCCACACAACCTCCTTTACAGCGATTCTTAGGTGACCCAGACCTTCCTCTTCCTTCATTATATTCCTGCTGTGTTAGACAGGTCTCCATGCTGCACAAGCAGGTAAATGCATTGCTGCTTATGGACATCTCTGACATGGGAGTTTGACTTAATGACCAGAAGAGATGGACATATGGGGGAGACGTGAAGGCGTGATGTGCCATTGCTGGGAGCCTCTGAATGGTGCGTTAATGAACAGCAGCACCTTCGTTTGGGAGAGCTCTGCTCACGTCTGCTGTGACAGCCAGCGCTGTTCCGTTCTGCTGATGCCATGCGTCTCTCACGCCCAAAAAGTTCCCATCGCAGCTGAGTCGCTGACAATATCTGTCTCAGGGAAAAAAAAATGTGCCAGAAAAAAAAAATTTGCTGTGTCCCAGCACCATCTTGTCCTCGCTCTCCTAGCTGTTTTGTCTTTTTTCCCCTCACTTTCTCTCCTGCACTCGAGTCACACACACACAGGCCAGATTTCAGGTCTTTGACAGGGCTCCACTTCTGCTAATGCTCTTCAGGAAATACAGGATTCTAAAGTTTAAGATCAACTCCGCAATTAACATTCTCAGCTTCAGACCAGAGACTAATACAGTCAAAGTCTGAAGACTGGTGTTAAAGCACTGTGATGTTAAAGTTAACATCTGATCTGTCTAATAACCAATAATTCTCAATTTTACCATATATCTAAGACCATACTGAAAACCCAGGACTTCTTTCTTTTAAACTTGGAAACAAATGTTTTATTTGAGATTTGAAAAGATTAAATGAATGTTTTTATTTAAATATAAGCAAACTGAATATGTTAAGCCCTTTGAAAAAGAAGTCATTGTGCATTTGAGTTTCCTCCCTTTCACTTAAGTGTGTATTCAGAACACTTTGCTCACCACAAACCTGTGAAAAGGGAACACCAAAAAACAATACATGTATTCTAATTCTATTCTAATGACTCAATTTGTCTGATAAAGTGTCGGATATCATTTGAAACTAATATCTAACAATTAGATTAGGGGGAAAAAAAATCTACGTTTTCACCAGTGACTTTGCATTTTCAATTATAATCAGGGATTGACATAAGTGATACGCAAGACCAAATAGACGTAAGCTGCACGCAAAATGCGCACCAGTCTTCACAGCGCAAACGTACCTAATTTGTGATTTTATGTGCGCATAACCCACCGGAACCACCGCCCCCCACTCCAAGGAACCACGACGAGGCATAGCCCCCAACACGGACCCCCACCATGAACCACGCTGAGACATAGAGACATAGAGCAATAGCACTACTAATATCATTATTATGTGTAATAACAGCCTTGGTATAGTGTACAACTCCAAACTACTATTTGTGACAACCAGTAAACTTCAGCAGTATTTTTTTTTCCAAGAGCACCCGCGTACAGTGGTAAACTTACTGTACAGTTTACACTAAACTCCTGCAGTGCTAGAATGTAAATACGACGTTACCGCTGTACAGACTGCACTGTATTTCATACATGGGCGTTTTCTTTGGTATGCACGGTCATTTCCTTTTGTATAAGTAGGGCAAATACAGTAATAATTTAATGCATTTTTAGTAATAAAGATACAGCAAAATGTAATCACCAATCAGTAGTTTTTACAGTAATTTACTGTTAATACACAGCAAGTTGCATTGTATTAATAATTGGCAGAGAGAGAGAGAGAGAGAGAGAGAGAGAAAGAGAGAAAGAGTGAGAGAGAGAGAGAAAGGAGAGGAGTGACAGCGAGAGAGAGAGAGAGAGAGAGAGAGAGAGACGGAGACAGAGACAGACAGAGAGACAGACAGAAAGAGAGGGAGAGAGACTTATAATTTAACCGAGTTATAATTTCTTGTCCTTGTTTCATTGTGTGTCTGTGCAATTGTAACAGAATCAGTTTCCTCTGGGCCAACAAAGTTTTCTGATTCTGACTATGATCCCTGGCAATAACATGGCCATCTGTAGGTGGGAGTCCAAAATAGCACAACTGGTTCTTTACAGAATCTTTACCAAAACTATTAACTGAAATGATCTTTGAATGGATCTTTAATGTAAATGGTTTCCAACTCCTGGAGTTAAGATTAGGGTTTGGGTCATGGGGTTGAAACACCCCTCCATCCCTCACCCTAACCCTCACGTGTATGGTTTCAGTGAAGCATCATGTGTATTATTCCAGTGGAGGTTGGATTGTCTTTAAATTCTCACTTTAAGAAAAACACTGGCGGCAAATGGATGGAGGAAAAAAAACAACATGACTCAATCTGAGATAGTGTCCTTATCTGCTACAGCACAAGAGATGGAGCCGTGCCCTCCGATGAAGCACTCCCCAAAAGAGGAGCTCAGGATATGGAGTCGGATTATGCTAATCCAATAGGCATTCTACATGTTCCCCTTCCTCTCCTCTGGCATTGGGATCTTTTCAAAGAGGAGCCATTCACATCCCTAATGAGATTACGAGAGAGGAATGGAATGGAATGGGCTCGTTTCTTTTTAGTTTCTTTTTTTTGGCGAAAGTGGTATCAGGGTCTCTCGCTGTTCATTCCACCAGCTGTCATTTCCATCGATCCGGTGGGCCTGACAGTATTCAAAAAGGCTCACTTAATCTCTTCCAAATTACTTCAGCTATAGGCAGTGGGGGGAAAGGGGGCTGCGGGGAGAGGATGGAAGCGTGAGGGTCGGAGAGTCAGTGACCAGCATCGATTAGGAATTTGTATGCAATGTAACGCAGAACGGCTGTTATTTTTGTCAGGGTAAAATTGGTTTTCGGTCGTGTGTGGGTGTCGGTGTGTCATTAGGGGGCTCACTGTTGCTCTCTGCTGCCTACTCGCCGAGATATAGTCCTCTGAAGAATGGCGTAATCCTCATGGGCTAAGCAAAAAAAGGGATTGCATGGTGGGAGGATTGAGGAGAGGAAACAGTGGAGGAGGTTTGAGAGCAAAGAGACAACATGGTTTCAATGTGCTTCTGTAGGAGGGTGGTGTTTGCAATGGAGTTTGCTGTGGGAGGACAACGTACCTTTTGGGGACAAGGGTCTTCGTCAGTGCACGTATCCAACTTGACTCCAACATGTCCAGTCCCGCAAAATTTGGTCAGTATTTTCAACACAGAATAAAAAAAACTTGTTATTTAAAAGGGAATTCAAGTTAATGGGATGCTCCAGCCAAAATGAAAAAATGACTCATTACTACCTTTGTTGGTAGTAGGCCTACTCACCTCCTACAGAGTTGCAACATCAGCCTCTGAAATGAAATGTTCTGGTTGAAAGACAAGGACCCCCCCTGCATCTTGAAGGTGGGAGGAACTTTTGTAAAAGTATGACTGCTGTTTGAAGTCAGCTGGCCAATGCAGTAGGTGCTGTTACTGCTAGGAAGCAGAGTGGCCAGTGTTTCTTAGTATTTACACAAGGCTAGGCTTTTTTTATACCACAGGAATTCCCAACGTTGGGTGTAGTTTTAATGATAATACTGAATAATGTCTTTGCATGATGCCACAGAAGAAGCAACCATGTTTGTTTCCTTCTATGGGTCTAAAAAAACATCCCTTACAAGAAGATGAGTGAGAAACCTGCACAAAATTCTAGGAACCATAACTTTGTTAAGAAATTTTACATTATATGTGAGAGTCCTTTATACCTTTGCACTCATTTCTCATTAACTAACATGGCTCTTCTATGGCATTAAGAATTAAGAACGGTGATCTTAAATTCAAACAGGACATCATAAGCTTAAGTTGTAGACTAGAATGCCCTTTTAATTATAGCACATACTATTCTATAAAGAGTCAACACTGATCTGAATTGGCTGCAACTGATGGTTAAGTAAAGAACACTTGACCATGACAAACACTGGATCTTATTGTCAACAAATATAAGTTTCACAAAGAACTGGAGGAGCTACATCTGGAAAACTCAGGATATAGGTTTTACATCTAAAAGTATACAGTAACCCCTCAGTTTTACTCGGATCAGCATTCATGGATTCAGTCTAACGCAAATTTTTCTGAGAATCGAACATATTACCGGCACCAGTCCAGCAGTAATACACTGAAAAGTTGTCAACTGCCATAAAAAGAAGAAGCAGCTGCTGCACCATGTAGTATGACTGCTCCATGTTTTGTCCTCGTATTTTAGTGTTTTAAATTCCGCCCGCCCAATTTTCAACAGCTATCTCAGTTTATTTAGTATGAGTCAGTTGTGCCCTGTCTAAACATGTGAGTAGAGAGAGTTATTTCAACGTTTCTTTTGTGCACGAGTCTTTGCACGCTGCTAACGCTAACTGTTTTTAAAGCAATAAAGTTTTCTGATTCTTTAAGGGTAATGCATTAAACTGAGTTTTTACACAGCAACACTATACACGGGTGCTCTGTGAACGTAAACTCCGCGAAAAGCGGGAGATTAGTGTATATACCTGCATACCCTACACTGTTTTTGAAAACAGGAATATTATTTTACACCTTACCTTCGACAGCAGCCTCCTCTCTACTGATGTGATTGCTTTCAACCCACAAGAACGTTAGTGAGAAGAACATAAGTACTGATGTTGAATGATTACCTCTGGATCACAACACTCCAACTCATTCCAAAGTTATTACATTGAGAATGTCTAAGAACGCAGTTATACTGCTCCACAGCCCAGTGCTGCTGGGCTTTAGAACCCACTAACAGATGCTTGACATCAGGGATGGTGACCTCAGGTGTAGCAGTAGCACAAGGGCCTGTACTATTGATCCTTTCCTGTGGATATTTTACAAGCAGCGAGCTTGGATCCCGCACATATGGAGTGCCCATCACAGAATCGAAGTCCATATTGTCAGAATGTGTCTATTCTCTTTTTTTAAACATTCAGGGTAGGGTGCTTTTCTAAATAACAAATGTAAAGTCCAAATATTTCTTAGACAAGTCACATCCAACAACTTTCTGAAGTCCAGCTTGATCTGCTTCCATCATCAATACTTGGTGTCTGAAATTTTGGACACAGGTGTCTCGATTGCAAGCAGTACTGTTGGGGCTCAAAGAGCAATGATCCTTCAATCACAATCTGGAGCTTGCAGAGAGTGCCAAGCATCCAAATAGCAGTCTGAATTTTCAATCAAAATGTGTCAAGTCCTACTGTCTCGCAGGAATTTGTGTATTTTGCACATTTGTGTAGCCTATAACAAAGCTGAATTTCATTGTAAAATAAACACCATAGGAGCACAAATACCTACACAAACATACTACAGGCTTGATCAACTGGGGGGCTACTTTGTGAAGAGATAACAGGGCAATTAATAAGTGAGACTCCTGTAGCGGAATCAATTCCCAAGGTGGCGCGGTAGAAAAACATCAGGCCCAAGACACTCTGTTTTATTGCAGATTGGCCCAAATCTATTTGCACATTGTCCATTCAGTTCCCAAACCCTATGGCAGGGCAGCACCACCCACACCCCCGAAGTGAACCACGTCTCTGCCAGAGCGAGGACACACCTTTCATGTGGTCCTTTTCATCCTGCCAGCCATTCCGATGCTACATGCTCTTTGAAGAGCAAACATCTCTTTTCATGAGCTTGCTCTAGAAGGCAATGTGAGCCATCACACCGCCACAGCTTTTGATGCTTTTTCTTTTTTCTCCCTTGCTTCGGCCCTCCGCAGCCAAACATCTCCCAACACCACCTCCCCTCCATTTCCCTTTCGCCCCCACCCCCCCTTTTTTCCTTTACACAGTATGGTGTTATTTCTTGCTGCAATACAGCAAAGACGGGGTGTTGGCGAGTTAATTAAGAGCTGCACTTCAAAAAACTAATTGGAAATAAAAATAGCAGGAGCCTTAAGAAGGCAGAGTCTTCGGATGATAAACGCCAAAGTGGAGGTCCAAGACAAGTCAAGAAAATCCGACAACATTAGCGCCCTGATAAATCTGTAATTTACCCAGCAACAAGTTAAAGATGGAAGGAGAAAACAGGAAAGAGATAAGACTCAGAAGTCACTGGCATGTGACAGCAAAGCTTGTCAGAAAAGGAAAAATAATGTTTTTGTAAGGCAGTCCCCGTTGTGCTTCTGTTGGTGGCTGCCTTTGATGTAGTGCAAGCCGAAGCCTTGTAACCTGTACAGCCTGACAGTTCCTGTGTCTGACGGAGAATCTTCACACAGAGACATTGCACCAGAATTTAACCGACCTAGATCAATGTGCTGGCCGTCTTCTCAGTGCTCTGGAGGTAGTGTGGCAAAACCGGGAGCTCTCGGTGGCCGCTGAATGCCCAAATGGCAGGCATTATGGGCAAAATGAACTTGCAGTGAACTTGATCTCAAAGGATTGTGGCGCTGAATAATTTCATAAGTAATGATCCTCTCAATATGCTCTTTTCACATATGAAGTGTGCTATACTGTAATAACCAGAGCGAGACACTCCTCAATATTGAGTTATTTGACCAAGTGTTCCCATCTCACTGAAGAGTCCAATATGAAGCTATAAAAGAAAGGGGTGGGTGGGAGGGAATCAAATATCACCCACAGACTGTTTGTTCTTCCAAGCCTCTGGCGTCACCAAAAAAAAATTTAAAAAAAAAAAAAAAAAAAAAAAAAGAAAAAAGAGAGGTGGACCCACATCGTATCGGAGTTCTCGAAATTTGTTAATATTCTACTAAGGCTAAAGGAGGATGACGACTGGAGTCGCTGCCCAAGAGGCGAGCGGAGCCTCATTGGCTGATGGATGTTGCCTGGGGAACAGCGGTGGGCTCATCAAACTTAGCAGATCCAAAGATGAGGGCTACCAGGAGCTCATGTGGGAGCTTGAACTCTTCGGCACAAAGCGGGTCAATAGGCTCTCACCAGTGCACCCAGGGAAATGGGTCTCCCTTCGACAAAAGCCGAGCACAGCTGCTGGCACAAAAAAGGGCACAAACATTGCAGTGCTGACTTTTAAGCGATTCTGCAAAGAGGTATATTTGGTCAGGGCTTTGTACGGAGGTGGATTGCTGCGGCTTGTGTTCTGCAGAAGGAAACAGGACTGTATGTGTGTGTGTATATATATACATATACATATATACATACATACATATATATATATATATATATATATATACATATATATATATATACATATATATATATATACATATATATGTATGTATATATACACAGCACCTTCCTTCCTTCCGTCTCCCTCAGTGCTGCTCTTAAGGCATGTGGAAAAAGTGGAAAAAGGGGAAAATTGTCCTGATCACAAGCTCTGTTCCTGCCTAATTACAGAACTGTGCTCAGACACCAAGAAGGTGGAACAGCAGCTCTGCAGAACTGCATGAAAACCTGACAACAATTTGTCAGATACATAAGAGCAGATAGTGTTAGTTATTAAGGAGAATGATCCGGTATCCAGTTTGCCTTCGTGTTTGACTGCTGCAAATAAGTTACAGAGGAGGGAAACATGCATCACAGAGCTGATAAATGTGAGACTGGAAACATCCGACATTCCACAAGAGGTACAGAGCGCCTGGCTGTCGAAATATTTACAACATCCAACAAGTACGAGAGTAAGAAAGCACACGTTTGAACCTGCCAGTTCTCACCATCCACAGCTGTTTAATATGGCGCATATAGAAAGAGAACGGTGCCTTGAAAGCTGACAAACAACGATGGAAGAGGGGGGTGAAGAAACACCACCACAGCCTCTCTCTTCTCCAGCGATGTGGCGCTTTGTGTTAGGAGAAGATAAACGATTTGGAACTGTGTGGGACGCATTCCCTCAGGAAGCTGGCAACAATGCCAAGACGCCGATGAAGGATGCCGGCAGAAAAGCGTGGAGAAGGGTGTGAGAGAGGAGGATAGTGTCAGGATTGAGGTGTGAGGGTTGGAGCAGCTTGGAAGATGCTCACAAAAGAAGAACTGATTTAATGGGATGAGCCGACGGGGGAGAAATCTGCTTGGAGGCAACTGGGATCCAAGAGTCCAGGAGACCCCTCCATCTTCTCTCCTTCCAGTGTTCATGACTTCTTCCGTGCCAAGAGACAAGCCTCGTAGAAATCAATGGCTGGCAAATCCTCCCATCTTCAGGGGAAAAAAACAGGCTAATAAATACGACCATTAGGGATCGCGATTAGGACAGTACAGCCGAGGATCAGAGTCGTCTCTGTGGACAAGTCGGTTCTAGGAATGTGTGTGTGCCCCTAGGCATTTGAGTGATTGTCACTCCCACTCACAGCCACTTTATGGTCTGCTGTGTCCCTCTGTTCTCTGACAGAGTCCCAACTAATTACTAGCTCTGTGCTCTGGAATGAGGATCGATTTTTTGCTGCTGGATCCCTCTCAGGGGCGTCTGCGTCTAAAGAGGTGAATTGTCCCGCTGGGTCGGCCTCACGATTAGAAATGTCAACATTTGCGCTCGCGTGAGCCACCCTGGGATTTCTCCGAAGCACCAGCCTCACAGCTGTCTGTATCCTCCGGGTACGGCTGCACTTCACATTGAAACGGCAGTGATAAGTATTCACGTTTTGTTGGCACATAGCTGGGCCCTGTCACCTTTAAAATCATGAGTTCGATCTCAGGACAAGCGTCTTAAGCCCATAAGTGACAGTGTATCCGAATATACATCCTGCACCATAAGAATGCTGGTACAGTCTGAAAAAGTGCACGACGGTTCCCAAGAATAATCAGCATAACCATATATTATGCCTGCCCACCCTCAAAACGTCACAAATCACATCGATTTGTCCAAGAAACGTTATATCAGATCTAGCTTTGTTTCCAAAACACTGCTGAACTTGGACACAAAAGAGCAAGCGCCCAGCTACCCTTTTGCGTGACCTGTCCACTTGTTCCCAGAGATCAGCAAGGACGCTTTACCTCTCAGCCATCAATTAATCAGCATGCCCACACTCGCTCTTAATTCAGCTCTAACGGCTACGCTCTCTGTACACCCAACAGCCGAGGAGAATTGATTTTCAGCATCTCAGCAGACTGGCTGTGGAATATCGGCAAACTTGCAAATCACATGGACCAACACATCTAGCCAGCACGGCCCCTTTATCCACATCTCCTAGATGGGACTGGTTGTGTAATCCCCCCCCCCCCCACCTCTCATTGCTTGTATAATGGAGGATGTCAACTCCGCACAAGGTATCTAATTCGCTGGAGGTGCAGCACAGCAGAATCCATAGTGTCACTAACCAGGGGGAGCATGTGCCACCCACGCGGCCCTATCTGGCTCCATTCAGGAATCATTTAATCCTGACACTAATCTGTGCGTCTGCCTTTCACAGAGAGAGTTAAGCAAGAGCCAAGCCATTTAGGAGTCAAAGCAACCAGCATGTTGATCTGCCGTTGCAAAATTAGTCCCAAAATTATGACTTATGCCTCAGAGAAGAAAGTTAGCCCATGCAAACAATTTTTATTTTGCTGGTAGGTTTCACAGGTTCTGCTGTATAATGTGTTCTTCCGAGTTTAGATGACCATAACTCCGCTGGAAAGTGGGCACTTCACAAAAGTTTGGATTTTAACGGGATGTTATGCAATCGATTCCATGTGGGAGTCATGCTTTTGAGGCACAGAACCACATTTAGCTAATCCTATACAACGCTCCCTTCTCTGAAGAACCTGTTATAGTGAAAGTTGTTAGCTAAGGTCAGTGCTGACCCCCCCTATTTGCCTCATCCGAGGTCTATGGGTGGAAAAAAAACCATCATATATCACCGTGATGAGCTAACATGTCACTTTAGCGAGAGAAACGCGGGCGGATCCGCACGCCTACATTGTCAGCAGAAGGTCCGAACGGTTTGGAGAGGGTGCAAAAATAGACTCCTATTCATGGAATTACTAACCGGCGTATGGGCTGAGTGCAGCCCGTGTTACGCAAAAGAAGATGCAGAGACAGCAGGGGTTCACGGTTTCTAACTGTGCGTTTCTGTAAAAGGATTAGTGCTAAACATGATTTACATAGTTCATATTTGCATCCTACATGAGATGCATCACTTCTTCTATGGGCTAACAGATGTTAAGTGTAGTCAGCAATATGTATTTGCATATTCCATTCAATCTTTCAATTGTCACACTGAGTGGCTTTATTCTACTATCATCATTGGCAGAACCCAAACCCAGTGCTGGGGGCTCACGGCTCAATCCGATGCCTTCGGCCACAAATCCACCTGTAACTCTGACCACTGAGTGAAGAGCGAGGAAGATTTGTCCGAGTAAAAAGCCTCCAGCCTGACAGTTACCATGGTGCTCAATCACGGCGGCAAGGCAAGTGCTAGCATCCAGCGTGTAATCCGCCGTTATCCGACCCGCATCTGTCTTCCTCCCTGAACTTTTTTTCAGCTGAACCGAGTCAGGTTTGATTTATGACAAGCCTATCTGGCTTTGGGGGTGGGGGGGGTGGGGCTGTTGGAGAAGTGTGGCGGCGGGAGAACAGGAGGGAGGGAAAACAGAGGAGGGAATACAGTTTGAAGTGCCATCGCTTCTGAAAGTGGAGCAAAACTTTTTGTGAAATATGGGTTTGCAAATACCCCCCACCACCAGTTATTGTAGCATCTTAGCCTTGTTTGGCTTGGATGCAGCACTAGAAAGGGGAGGAACGCTTTCAAACTAGAACAAAGTGAGAAGTTCTGAATCTTCCACGTTATTTTTTTTTGTTACTCCATCTTTGGCTTTTGTTCTCCGTGCCTCCATTTTTGCATGCCGTATCAACTCCACGCCGCTCCAGCGTTTGAATTTGGATGCTGTTTGGCCCACGAAAAGGGAATTCAAAATAACAAGGCCTCTATCCTCCGCAGACATGCGTGTGAAAAATCTGTCCATCGTCCCAGAGAGACCTGCGTATGCGTGTGTCTGTGTGTGCGCGTGTGCAATGCCACCCACGCCGTCAAGCTCTTTTTGTGTACATGTGCCAGTGTAAAACAGGGAGGGTTAAGGATAGTAGAAAGAAAGAAAGAAAGAAGTGAGAGAGAAAGGATGGAAAGAAAAGGAAAGAGGTTGGGTATGGAGTGCCGAGCATTACCATGGCAACAGGAGGGGGTGAGTGATAAGCGGCGCTAGGAGTGTTAAAGCGTTTCGCAGCCATATCTCTGTTTATGGAAACGCTACGGGACCAGCCAGCAGACACCGATCAAGCTGTGAACCGCTCTCCCACAGCACCGATCTCATTGTGCCAAGCGAATGATATCTCAAGCTGTCTCACGTTCGCAATTGTAAGGAGGAAGGGAAAACCAAAAAAAAAAAAAAAAAAAAGCACAGATCAGAAAAAAGTGCTGAAAAAGAAAGTTTTAGGGGTCTCCAATTTGGGCACAGAGTGTCTTTTGTCGAAGGAGATGAGCTAAGCAGGAGGGAGGAATCGAAAGACATCTTTATCCTTGACATTTGGAGAATTATTTATTATATCAGCTTCTCGAGCAAAAGAGGAGCAGAGCAGACCGCTGACTAGTAGATGACATGCCATACTTCCACAGCTTTGATTAAAAGAACTATTTAAGTCACATGTTCCGTATGTTAAAGGCGTCATTTATGTGCCTTTATAAACATGGATAGGAATGAGAGTTTAATGATGGTCAACATGAATTGCATTCAATCACAAGAAGACTTTTCTGGGAAAAAAGGATTGGAGATGGTTTTAAAATATTACATGCCATGGAAATCTGGTCTTGTAACATTAAAATGGTTTATTTAATCTTGAACAGTACTAGGGACAATGAACACCATGTCCGTTTGACTTTTACAGGCTTTGGATAGTTCCACTGTTAGAATCCATTTGTGGTCAAATACTGTGGGGAGAAAAACGTATAAAACAATCAACGGCACTCACTATGATCCTAAACAGAAACCAGTACCAACATGAACTAGGTCTGAAATGTATAAGGCTACAATATATAACCATCTGTAATTGCACTTTAAAACTGTGTCTTTACATATATATATCTATCCTCATAGATGATTTTTTGAGAGTTACTGTTACAGTGAGGATAGCTGACGGCTGAACACGGGGGGTGGTAGGGATGTAACTGGTACACTATGGACACATATGACTACCTAGAAGAGCATCTTAGAGTGCAAGTAATGGAAAGCTTTGAATTTATGATTGGTTCAGAGGCTAATACGCACTACTGAGCTTTGTGACAAGCATGAGGCTTGAGGTTTACATAGCTTAAGCTAAAGAGGAAAATCTGTGACTAGGCTTAAAGCTTGATCTAAAGCAACACCAGAGTGAACAACGATATTAAAGAACTGGTCTGAACTTCCAATAGGGATTCCAAAGATTTTTCATTCATTCACTGCGGAACAAAATCATTCAGAGTGGTCTGATGTGCAATGTGTGTTGAGAAGCAATTATGTCTGGATGGTGGTGAATGGAACCAGAGGTCATAACGTCTACAAGACAACTGCAGCTATTGCATTTATTATACAAAACCAATGAAACTACACAGTTTCTACAATGGGTAAATAGTGAAAATATCTTAAAATGGATGTAAACAAATATATAATATATAAGTTTTCTGCCAGAATGTAAAGCAATACTCATTATATTATAATCATTATATTCATAATGATTTTGTGAAACATCTTTTTTGAAAAAAACTTTCATTAAATACTTCTGACATTGTTGAATTTCAGAATGTATCATCTCAAAAAAGGGAATCACTCTGAATTACTTTGCATTGACCATTAAATTGTGCAGAAATGTTTGAAAAATCTATGCAATTCCCCTATACCCCCCTTCGGCTTACCTACTTACTGTCTTGTGTCTCTTCTGAGCACAACATATGTATGTTCTTAAACATGGAAATGTTTTTCCCATATAACTGACTAGATGCTAAAGGTATATTTCCTAAAGAATTAATTCATTAAACTAATACGGTTTCATATATATTTCAAGTTCACTGTGGGGGGCTGCCTGTGATTACCAATAGTATACGTAGGATTTTAACATTCTAGCAATCAGGGATGATAATAATGATGGAGGTACAGTTGCCCAAAGCGACTGATACAGAAACAGGCAGCTCTGACAGTTATGGCTGGAACTCAATACTGTTTCTTCATCAGCTCTTCAAGGCACCTTGGTCCAAAACTGACAAACACCAAACCGGTGGCCTATGCCACTATCACCTGGGATGGGGCTCTCGAGGAGGTGCCTGTTGATAACCCTAAAAATATGTGTTACCCGAACAATCCCCCTGTATCCTCAGCTCACTTGTATCAGTTCTTTTCCTCAGAAGAAAGACGTATCGGATGAAAAAGCTCCAGCCAGACGGAATTCTTCCCTCATGAGAACGCAGAAAAGTCGCTGGGGCAAGGCTTTGGAGTATGGCGCGGGACGGGGCACGCAAGTGCGCAGGAGAATCTCCCGTCCAGCAGCGGATGGGAAATCAAGAGCCGCCCCTCCTCCTCCCATCAGCTTCCGATCTTCAGATCTTTCATCTTCCAACGGAGCCAACAGGGCGGCCTATGAACATCAAGAGACAATCATGTTATTTCCCACTGTTTGTAAAATGTTCATTAATACCAGGATTTCTGGGGACCCACTGAACTCTACAGTTTAATGATCCAGTTCATCAGCTAGTTACCGCGATTGGTTGATTGGATGATATTCACAGATCTATGCAGAACGGCAATGGTCCTGCTGATAAAGCACCGAAGTTGAATTAAAAAAAACTGTAACAGTCTCATTTTTCAGGAAACAAAGTTTTAGAACAATAAAGTCCAGAAAACCAAGCACCATCGTGGTCATAAAAACATTAAAGGCATTCCTGATACAGACACTTTGCTTTTATGAATGCAATAATTGAATACATTTGATAAAATAAACCACCTGAATATTAATACAGTGGGTCCTTGAGTTACGAGGGTCTCGCCATATGATATTTTGGCGAACTAGTTTAGCAGCAGAAGAATGCGCAGAACGCACAGAATTTGCAGTAACGCACCATACGAGTGAGGGAGTACACTTATCTAAGTGCAAATGTTCCGTTTGTGTTAATTTGCTTGCCGACACTTTGGCGTTTATCACAGCTTCTGAATGAATTTTTCTAAACTCTTAAATGTGTTTATTTTCTTAGTTGTGTTTATAGATTTTACAACTAGGGTAAGGTGTGTTTGGGTTACATCACTGTTGAAGGAACAGAGCTCCGTCGTAACTTGAGGAGTTCCATGTACTAGTAAACAATATTTTATTTACTAAGACAAATACTAGCTAAATCTGTAACTGACTAGCTGTTAACTTGCTAGAATGCATCTATTGTTAAGATGTGTAAACTATGGTATCTGAAAGGTTAAGTTAAAATAAAAAAGAAAATGTTTTTTATATTATTTAAAAGATAAGAGTGTCTACTACTTTAACTGAGTTAAGGAGTTCTTTTTGACATTTCACAATGAACAATGAAGAGTCAAAAAAAGCATAATTTTTTAACATATAAAACTAAATCAGCAACAATTACTGGTAATCTCATTAGTTGGGCTCCAGGAAGGGAACAGTTGAAACTGTACAGTTGATGGATCCCCAGGACCAAAGTTGGGACACTCTACTTTAATACTGTATTTCCCATCTCCAGTTCTGGAGCGGCTTCCAAACATCAAATCCTACAATTAACATACAATTATGCTATAAAAGGTGGGAACTTCAGTACTGGAGTTGGGCTTTAACACATTGCTTTCAAAAGTAGATACACTTCAAATAAACACACAGACTTCTTTACAGCAGTTATCAACCCTTGTCCTGGAGATCAGCCTTCCTTTAGAGTCCAGTTCCAAAAAAAAGTCCCACACCCACATCTTCAGAAGTTTTAGATGGGCTGCATGTAAATTCTGCAAGAAACTAGATCTCCATGAAGAGTCCTGGTGACTACAAGTATTGGGCAACATTTGGGTTCAGAACTGGAAATGGGAAACACTGTTTTAACACACCGTCTTCAAGGGTGTCTACACACCTAGAACTTCTTCAGACTGGTCAGATCAGATGCATTACTGGGTCACTTGGGGTGCATAAGGGGGCAGCATGTTAGATGCACATGAGATCTAAATTTTGCAAAAAATGTGCTGGTGACCACAAGAAATGGAAAAGTGTGGCTACATTTTTTGAGCTTCTGGACAACATCCTTAACCCCCCCCCACAGATCTACTTCTTTAACCCTTCTTTAAAAACTGATTTCAATAAACAAAAACAAAACAACACAGATCTGCTCTCGAAGCTCCCCTATCTCTTTTTCACATTGTTTGTAAGACCTATATTGAAAGAAATTTTGGCATTTTTGTTCTTTATGGACACTGACTTTTAAAGTTATGCCATTTTTAAAACCCTAGCAGTGGTTACTATAACACATTTATAAAATGACAATAATGTTGTTCTATGTGACATAGGGACATAAAACAAAGCTCAGCATGATGTCCGACACCTGTTTAGCTAAATTACGACAATTTACCATCTGTTGCACTTTCAGCTCGGATAGGCGGTGCTCGGGTTTTAAGGGTTAAAGCGGTTATCACCAACTCTAGTTCTGGAGACCAACCTTCCACTGGAGTCCAACCTTCCACTGGAGTCCAACCTTCCACTGGAGTCCAGTTCAACACACACAGAACTTCAGAAGTTCTTGACAGATCAGATGCATAAGTGGGACATATGGAATTAAATGCAGATGGGATCAAAGTTGAAGTAGATCTCCAGGAGGAGTGCTGGTGACCAGTACTGGGGAATGTTTGGCTTCTAGCATGTGAGAGAAAAATAAATACCACTTGCCAAACACTTCCCAAAATCCACTGGGAATCTGTAGCAAACTGATATAATCTATTTTTTAACCGACCGAGGAACAAATCTAGCTAATTAACAAATGTCTTATCACACTCATGAGACTTCATATAAGGGGGTAAAAAAGCACAGACAAAAACACATTCTTGGGCAAAATGGCAGGTAATTACTTAAAGACCGCACACACAAGACCACGTGAGGATGCCAAGGCTTCAGATATTTCAACAAAAAGAATCAGCACTTTTGTCCTAATGGGCCAGCTCTATGAGGAATGGGGTTGAAACTAGCCCTCGGACGATACTGACCTCCACGTCCATCAGAAAACCCTTGTCATCATTAAAGGAGGAAACAAATGATTGATTAGTGGAATGTTTAGGAGTAAAAAGCCTAGGAAATAAAGGGGAACGGGTTAAACTGTCCATATGTTGGGGACGTGCAGTAACTCAGCTACTAGCTACTAACAGTCCACTCTTATTATTATTTAGAAACCTTCAGCAAACACACTGTTTCTTTCCTGGCTCAGGAGGGGGGTGATGAGTTTTGACGGGATGATCAAGAATTGCACCCGGGGTAGTCAGAAAGGGGAGAGGGTGGAGGGAAGTAAGAGAAGATGTTGCCGGTGGTTTACCTCATCACTGGGATCAGCCAGCTTGGTAAGGGTGAGAGGCAAGTGGCGTTAGAAGACAAAAACAACAACAAAAAAAAAACACAGAAACAAATAAGCCAATAAATTGAACACAATGAATAAATAAATTAATGAAATAAGGAAATTGACTGATAAAATCACACAAACACACACACAATGAAGGTACAACATTTAAAAATGGGTTAAAATGCTTGATACTGCAAGTCCCGCCATGTGCATAAAAGTAAAACAATTAATTAATCATTAATACTCATGCATTACATGCCATTAAAGGGCCCCTATATGACTTTCTTCATGTATTTTACTTTATCCTTTTGTGATATGTACGAAGGTTCATGTAGCAAAAAGTCAATTTTATTCATTATCCCTTAGGATTAAGGGATCCTTTGTTGCTGTGTCTGATATATGCAAATGGCCTCTGATAGGCTACCATGTAGAGTCCTTTATTTAAAAAAAATAGACAGAAACACTCATTATGGGACTTTAAGTTGGCTAGTTATGGTTTTATATGCACTGTTTTTACATATGACAAAAAATCAGGCTGTTTTGGCAGCTGGGTGTTCATATCTGGGCCTTATAGTCTGGAGACAAAAGTTTGGTTTGATATGGCCTCCTTACATGAATACAAATAATAGTATTAAACTTTGGAGCACTTTATTTTGATTGCCCTTTACTACTGTTAAACCATACAGTGAAACTAGGTGGACTGTCAACAGTTTTAGGTTTAGGATTAGGTTTTGGGTGGAGGAGATGGTCAGCGTTTGGCCGTTTTTAAGGGAAATGTTTGCAAAAGTTTGGAACCACTCATATATAACAGATTTGCAGTTACACATACAAAACAATTATAATATGATGCTATGACTCATAGGAAACATGAAGAGAATGAACAGAGGTTTATATAATAGCAAGAAAGACAGATCAGTGTTGTCTTTTATAAAATACATTTAAAAATAAATCAAATTCAATGCTTTTAATATCGTTGGAAGACCAATACTGATATCAAAAGACTGCAATATGCAAATGAGCTTTTAACCAATGACGAGAAATTAAAGCTCATGGAGAGTTACTTTGTGTTCTGATTAATTGAGTTCGTCATGTAATCCAAAACTGATTAAAGACACCGACTAGCCTAGGGTCAGTATTTAGAATTTAATGGGTTTGTGTCTTAAAAAGGTTTAACAATTTATCATAATTAATTCTTACATGACCATTTTCCAACTACTGAATAAAAAACTATTTTTATTACTGTAACTACTGTAATTACTGATTTCCAATTGGCTGCCCTGTTTTGCAGCAACTGCATGAAATAGTTCTAAACTAAACTAAATCTGGGCTTTTGTAACATCTGGGGCGAGTAAAAAGTGCAAATTAGAAATTTGGCCCAAAACTCCTTTAATCTGAAGTTTTTCCAAACTTTTGATTTGTACAAAAGGAAATACAAAAAAGTAGCAGAACATCAAAAATAAAAGCAAAATTGGTGCAAACTTAAGCAACCCTGAAACATCTGGCAACACAAGCATGCTTCAAAGAGTGCAAAGATGCATAGAGTTTGTAGGCAATGATCAGAAAGAGCGATTCGTATCAGTTTATTATTCATTCTTTCTATCGGATCTCATACATCATGCTCTATCCATTACCAGCCTCCACACCACAGCAAAAGCACACTGTGGGACAAAGCACATCTCAGGAAGCGCTGGCAGCTAAAGTAAGCCTTGCATCTGTTGCATTGGATTGCTGCATACACATCCAGAGCAGTTGCATGTGCGCACGCACACACACACACACACACACGCACGCACAGAGAAAAAGATACCATGCAGTTCCGTGTCAGTCTGTCAACTCATCCCTGCAGCGCAGTGGTCAAATTTTAATGACAGGATTCGAGCTGTCTGCTTGCCGCGCTGACATTTCTCCTCCCCCCATTGTTCCCACTCTTTCCTCTTTCACACTCACTTATCTCCCACTCTCTCTCCTTTTCTCTATTTATCTCACTTTCTCTTCCCAGAAAGCTCACCTCATTTGAATCCCCTGATTTCACATGATTTACACGAGGATGCTTGGGATAATTATTACCTTTCTATTTCCAGCTTGGCAACATACAGGCTATAATTTAACACACACACACTCATGCACACACCTTTCAGACAGGGAGGAGAAAAAAGGAGGGAGAGAGGGAGAGAGGGAGAGAGAGAGAGAGAGAGAGAGAGAGAGAGAGGAGAGAGAGAGATGAGAGAGAGAGAGAGAGAGAGAGAGAGAGAGAGGAGAGAGAGAGAAAAGAGAGAGAGAGAGAAGAGAGGAGAGAGAGAGAGAGAAAAGAGAGAGAGAGAGAGGTTTTTGGATACACTGTCCATTGCCTGTTGCTATTTCCTCACTGAAGGCCAGAGATCCAGGGATCAGGAACAGGGGGGGGGGGGGGCTGAGGTGATCCGTCAGGTTCAGGTACGGCTGGGCACTCAAACAGGCTGCGCTTCACGCCCTGCTGGCTTCTTCACTCAAAGTGCGCTTGGAGGTTGTGAAATGACCCCGTGGGAGTGGCCTGCCGGGAGCGTGGGTGGAGGTTGTGAAGGAGCGAGTCATGTGACCGAGTCCGTGTCCATTCATCATCGTTTCCTTCCTGCTCTGTTATTCTCAGCCGAGGATTCCCCTCGCCGCTCAGACCGCTTCCTCCGGACGCCTCGCTTCCTCCTCAGCTCGTCCGCCGAGACGAATAAAGCGGCCTTCCAGATCAATCGGAAACGCCTAATGAACAGAACGCTGCCGATGACAGACCCTCCAGGGACGGACCGCGGCCTCGCTCCACCTCTGTGTGGGCCGCAACAGCTGGGCTCTAACACACAGGGAGCCTTTCCTGTTTCAGTTCATATTCCAGATTAAAAACAGCCATTAAACCTCTCAGAGCCCAGAAAACACGCGTCGCATGGCGTCCCCGAACCCATTCCTCTTTCTATATTGGATATTAAAGCCAGAGTTTGGAGCAACTCTACAGCTAATGCAACATGCATCCATGTTTATAGAGAACAGCGAGTCACACAGTGTCAGAGACCACATGAGACAGCAGAGATGACTGAACAACTCAGGGTCAGGGCCACGCCCACCCAGGCCACAAAAACGTTTGTTAATCAGCGACCCGAACGCGGCCTGACCCGAGACGTTTCCACGTTTTTATAACTTAGGAATGCTGCCTTGTCACTTTCTGGCAAAGTCCCATAACCTCAACTGCTACATTTTTAATAAACCGACCTGAACCTGTGGGGTCAACCAATGGGACCCCCAGGTCGGGCGGGTTCAGCTCAGCTTATTAGAAAAGCGCTGGGTGGGTGGGATGTGTCAAAAAGTGACAAAGCAGCAGGTCAGCCCAGGCATCTCTGAAAATAAGTGAGTTTAATGCAGTTACTGTGTGGGAAATCATGCTGAACAGTCTCTAAGTAATGAGGGAGTGTCGTCTTTATGGAGAGAGACAGAATATCGATCAAAAATTTTGAGTGAAATAAGTATTTGAGCCCCTGCAGCCCAGGACTCCTGCCTCCCCCAGACTGGCGGTGTGTCCGGGTTCACATAGATCAATCAATCAATAAATCAATCACAGAAACTCCTGATCTGAACTCATTATGTGCATAAAAAACACCGGCCCACAGAATCAGCTTCTTCCATCCCAGCCTGTCCACCTCAGAGACCACAGAGCTGCTGAAGGACGTCAGGGATGAGACCGTAGACCCGCACCGGGCCGTAGACCCGCACCGGGCCGTAGACCCGCACCGGGCCGTAGACCCGCACCGGGCCGTAGACCCGCACCGGGCTGTAGACCCGCACCGGGCTGTAGACCCGCACCGGGCCGTAGACCCGCACCGGACTGGATTGGGTTACAGGACCATCAGCAGGAAGCTTGGTTAGAAGGTGGCAACTGTTCAGAAATGGAAGAAATCTAAAACGACCATCAGCTGCCCTCAGTCTGGAGCGCCATGCTGGATCTCGCCTCATGGGGTGGACGATCATGAGAAAGGTGAAGGATCAGCCCAGAACTCCAGGAGGAGCTTGTTAATGATCCTGATCCAGCAGGAGATGAAATAATTTGCCCCCCTCTGTGCATGGAGCTGCTGCCGGGGTGCAGGTTTCCATCAGGCTGGTGCACATGTACAGAAACTCCAACATCGAAACTGTTTCGGCTGATTGACTCCATTTGGGCTAAACTGTGTCCATTTTCGCTGAACTTCTGCTTTAAATGAACTCGAGGCCAGAACCATAAGAAAAAGAAGGTCATATCAGTCAGGAGAAGCAAAAACACCTGTTTTGCATGAAGCCTCTCCTGTCAGTCAGGTCTCACTGGTTCCAGAGGCTGAAACAAAACAGGTGTCGGAGCTGAACTCCAGCAGGTGGAGCACAGACCTGCTTTCACTTCTGTCACATTATCACCTTCTTTCACACGCAGACCTGAAAAAACCCTGTTTTCCTCACAAACGTAAACAGAACCAGCTCCATTTGTGTGGTTTTTTGTTTGTTTATTTATTTATTTAAGCTACGACTGCATTTCCCCTTTTCTGTTTAATGCTCATGTCCTTTAACCTCAGAGCTGTGTTTTAATTATAGCTACTTCTGTAAACTACAGAAGTGCTACAGTAACGCGGCGGCCTGCTCTGAGTCAGTTCTGAGTGCGGGGGGGGGGGGGGGGTAAAAAACACACAAACCCACACACACACACACACACACACACACAGTGTTTCTTTGGGTGAACACGCCGCAGAGCCGGTTCATGACGCCACTGCGCAAACACCACTCAGGTTAATGTGCAGTTACGCCGCGCAACATGGTGCTAAAATGTAACTACACCAACAGCAATAAACGGCTACCGGGAGAACGAACACCATCGATACAGAACACACAACCTGCTGAACACAGCCAAGCAACAACGGGTCTCACAAGTGACTGACACACTCTCTGTCCGTCTGTCTGTTCTGCCTCAATCTGTCTCTCTCTCTCTCTCTCTCTCTCTGTTCTCCCCAATATCTCTCTCTCTCAATCGCTCTCTCTCTCTCTCTCTCTCTCTCTCTGTTCTCCCCCAATCTCTCTCTCTGTCTGTTCTCCCTCCATCTCTCTCTCTCTCAATATGTTCTCCCTGTTTTTCCCTCTTTCTCTCCCTCCCTCTTTCTCTGTTCTCCCCCAATCCCTCTCTCTCTCTCTCTCCCTCCCAACTCGACATCTGTGTTTATCCTCCAGCAGAAACCAAACAGGCTATATTTACTACAGCCAAACAGGCCAGGAGAGCGAGGGAGAGCTGGGGAGAGCGAGGGAGAGCTGGGGAGAGCGAGGGAGAGAGAGGGAGAGCTGGGGAGAGCGAGGGAGAGCGAGGGAGAGAGAGGGAGAGCGAGGGAGAGCAGGGGAGAGCGAGGGAGAGCTGGGGAGAGCGAGGGAGAGCTGGGGAGAGCGAGGGAGAGAGAGGGAGAGCTGGGGAG
>JBBPDC010000002.1:4451606-4471766 GCA_037974485.1 Hemigrammopetersius urotaenia
GGTGCATCACTAGTTGTAATACGTTTCTTGGACAAGTGCAACAACCATTAGGGCAGGGAATCGCTGGGTGTGGCTTAAGTCTGGCATAACTGCCGGGGTTGGTATACTACACTTCAAAAGTCTAGAGTCACTTTTCAATTATTTTCAGGCTGGTTTTGCATATAAATCCATTTAGTTGAAAATACACATATAATGTGAACTGAAAAAATTTCTTAAGGGTTTAGTTTTTTCTGATGTTTGATTCCAGTCTCTTGAACATGAGTGGGTTTACTATCCCAATTAGACTTCAGATCAATAAAGACATTCATGATAATCCCGATGGAAAACGTTTTTGTTACGACTGCACAGACACACAGAGACAAGAACAATATAAAGTCTAAATATGTCTTAATAAAAACTATTTAGTATTAAAACTTTTTTTAAAATATTTAAAAAATATTAAAAAAAAATAGATAAATTTACAGAAAAAAACTTATATATAAATATATATATAAATAGTGGTTAGGAGTACATTATTGTATGTTATTAACACAAATACTGGTTAGGAGTATATTGTGGTGGTTGGGAGTTAGGGTTAGGGTTAAGGTTCGTATATAAGTAATATTTAAGACTTTCACCCTGATCAATTGGCATTCAGGTGCTGAATAATAGTAGGGCTACAATAAGGCCAGGAGGTTTTGGTTTGAAGGTCTGGGTCGAACAGAAGAACAGCATGTTTGAGTCACAAACTCACCCGAGTCCAACAACATTCTGTTCGAAATTGCCTCATAGCCCCAAGTGCTGCATAAAACCTGACAGGACACAACCAGTTACCCTCCAGCAACCTTCTCATGAGGCTTGCCTGAGCAGTGTTTGAATTAGTTCTGCCTTGCAAGTAGAAGAAACGATAATAATAATAAAGGTCCTTGATACTTAGTTATAATGAAAAGTCAGCTACAATAGCTAATTAATGAGTAATGAAATATAAGTATAATAGCATATATGCAGGCTACTCAGGGGTGAGGCTCATGGAGAAAGACTATGGGAGACCATTAGAGTTGCAGTGAGCAATATAAGGCTCTCCGCTTCCCTCTCTGAAATGTGCGGAGATTGAGAACTCCTTCTGCTGAATTAACTGAATTCCTTTAAGCTAATTTTAATTTTGAAGGTCCCCAGACAAACCTTGCATATTAAAACTAGGTTAGAAAAGCCAAACCTGCTGCCTGCTCAAATACACCATGGACTGTGGACAATTTTCCAGGTCTAAGATTCTAATTCCCTTTTTATTGCATTCTTTTGCTCCTCAAAGTCTTTGTTCCAATTATTCCATGAGTGAGATCGCATGTTTTGTTCATATTTACAGCCTTTTTAGAAATTAGATTTAAAATGCTGCAATTTTCACTAAAGGACAAGTTCGTACATATTCATTTAAAGCTTGTAAAAGACATTGAGTGCTTGTCTGAAGCTCGAAACTGATGTTAACATATAGTTTTCAAAGTAAAGAACCCTTGTACAAAACTGGCTGAAACCTATTTGGAGATCCGATTGTATTTGCAGTCAGTAATTTATTTAAGACTTTAAGAAGACCCGGAATTCGTTTTTTCTTCAATCAAGTGTATGTTTAATTGGAGGGCTTGTTTGGTATCTACCTGGATACCACATGATCTTGATTAGCTAATTAGCTATTTTAAGAATTTAACAGCATTGGTATAACAATGCTACAATACTTGCAGAGTTAAAAGAAAATAAGTATAATTACATTAAATATTAAAAAAAATTACAGACAGGCTTTTTTTGGTGGGGGGGCAGTTGGCGGAAGTACAGTATACGTGTCTATATAGAGGTTAATGGGGCTGTCATGACCAAACAACACATGCTAATGTAATCATGAAAAGAACTTTTATACTGTTGATGCACTGTTTGCTAAATATATAAGGCTCCATGACACACCCATAAACCTTACAAGATGACTGACTAAGACTTACATGCACAGTGTGAGTTGTCATAACATTTCTGGTGAAAGGACACCAAAATATCATGTTTATTTGCTAATCATGGTCATCCAAACACAATGGGGCTGGCACCCCATCCAGAGTGACTCTCTGCCTCACGGGGTAGGTTCCGTGTACCTGCGACTCTAAAAACAGTGTTTAGAGACGCTAAAACAGTGTTTTTATTGTCAAAATAAAGTCAAAAAATGAATTTTGCTTATAGGAGGTATCGAACTGCCACCTTTTCATTCTCTTCATTCACCATGGAGGAGTGCTTTAACTCAATCCAATACCAAGCCATTTATGATTAAGGATGGCTGACAATAGGTAGAAAAGGGTGCGAGATGGGTGGGAAAAGCATGCACAGTTGCATTAATAGGCTGATTGTTATTAATGCATCTTTTTTTTTTTTACAACCAACCTGAGCTTAAGTGCCTTAAAGGCTGTTCCTGAGCCTGCTGTCTCTTTAGGTCTACAGAGACTCTCTCTCTGCTACCCACCATTAAGGCAACTCATATATAATACTCGGCCCTGATCAACCTATTCAAAATCTGAATATGTGAACAATATGCTGGACATCGAATGTTTTATCTTTGGAATTTTGCCAAACATGATCTCATACAAGAAGGAATAAGAATAAACAGAAAACTTAATGAGCACAGTAGTGTGACGACTGACAGCTAACAGCGCAATACCTGAGCAAAATAATCACTAGTTGTATCTTGATGGCTGCTACACGTGTGTGTGTGTGTGTGTGTGTGTGTGTGTGTGTGTGTGTGTGTGTGTGTGTGTGTGTGTGACCCTCACCAGAAGGATGGAGTTGAGTATGTCGTTGCTTAGCGGAGACTGGTCAATGCGGCGGTGTCTGCGAATGCGTTTGCGGGCGCTGTACATCATGTTGGACACAGAGAGTTTGGGGATGGGGACGGTCGTGGGCTCAGTCAGTTTGGACAGTGCCTGTGTGATGTCAGTGTTGTCTGCAAGAATACATATATATATATACATATATAAACACATTCTAAAAGCATATTTTTGGCTGATTAACCAGTAACGAGATTCATTCAAGAGCCTAAACAATAAAAAAAAAAAAAAAATTTGTAGTGTTTTTGCATATCGACAGTCTTAAGATGTCACATCTTTTAAACACTGTGGTGCAAAAAAATTCGTAAAGGAAAATTATACTGATTTTCAGAATAAATTAAATGATTAAATGTAAACAAAGCCATTAACGGAGCTTAATGGGAAATGCTTTGTTGTAAGGAAACTTAAAAGTCAAAATTGTTCACCATGATGGAGAATGGATCCAGTCTTCTGATGATTTTTAATGACTCTAAATGCTCCTTCAAATTGACACAAAATGATTATGAAACACTGAAAGGTGATTAGTAGTAGTTTAGTAGAAGTATTTTGCATTGATTTTTTCAGAATTATTATATTTCCCTTTTAAACAAACAAAATTCACATTTCTGATTTCTAATTTTACCTTCATCTCCATTACATTAAAACAGTCTGCTGATGTGTGGATTGTAATTAAAATGGTCTATATTTGTGGAAAGACATTATGGCCACTTCCTTTTTAACACAGTTAAGTTTCTTTGCAATAAACCACTGAATGACTTTGGTTACACCATAACAACTGTAATATTCAGTATTTTTAATTCACAGAATGACTCCTTGAGGAGTTTCATGTACTTAAGTGTAATGGGATCTTATTGCGATTTATACTGCATTTGTATTAAAGCCCTTTATCTTGAAAAGCTGATCCAATGTCAACTATTGAACTGTTGTTACAATATGTGACAGTGATGTCCAGATTTTAATCTGAATAAAAATTGCAATGCATAATAAAACATGCCAAGTGACCTCTTTTGAGTCCGGAAACTGACCTTTGCTTTCCTCGTCTACTGAATTCTTTCCCAGAATCTCATCTGTAGACTCCTTCCGATTGCACAGTTTGAAGAATTCCATAAGAAAGTCCCCTGTTGTCGAAAGAGATGAAAGTATATTATTCACTACTGTGTTGACAGGGCCAGAGATGTAACTATTTTCTTGATGGGGGGTAGAGACTACTTTGTTGATGGGGAGAGAGAGAAATTATTTTCTGTGCAGGGCATAGAGATGCAACTATTCTGTTGGTGGAAGTTAGACATGTAAATATTTTGTAGACAGGGAAAGAGATTCTTGGCCAAAATTTCATTGGTAGCAAAGCTGACCTTTCCCATGCTTCATTATTTACACCTTTTTCTGAAAAAGCCATAATCTGGAGCCTGAACCAAAGCAAGTGCTTAATAAGGGTTTCTTTTTTTTCTTGATCAAACCAAGGACCACACAAGTAGCCCGTGGACCTATTCTAAAAATAGCAGCAGTAACTCACCAGCGAGTAGCGTCTAACATTTAATGTTATCCTGTTGCAATTCCTTTTTAATCACATTTGCATTTATATAGATTTGAAAATTACAATTTCTAAAAAAAAAAAGCATTTAAAACATGTTTGTTATACATGACGTTCAGTTAAACTGCGTTTAAGTGTAGCAAACCCTGTGTATGGCTCAGCGAAGCCAGAGCTGGCTGAACTTCCACGGAGAAATCCAATCCGAGTTGCCAAATGGAAGAATCATAAAGTACAAAAGGCTGGACCTGGAGCGCTAACAATATCCCTTTTACAATATCTACAGTATTACACTGAGCACTGAAGAAAGAGGAGTGAAAATCACATCTGAACATCTCACACACGGGCTAAATTGGTGTTTCCACTATAACGAAGGTCTCTTTTTGTAAACACCTCCAGACATCTATCTCCTCAGGGAGTTTTGAAAATCGTAAAGAACTCCTAAAAGAAAAAAGAAAAAGAAAGAAGCGAACAGTACAATCTGCTAACAAAGCTTGATAGGGTAGTAGTGATGCTTTTAATGACACAGGGGGGAAAAAAAGCATCAGTGCTGCCTTGGATTAATATGTTAATGCGTATGTGTGTGGTTGTGCATATACAAATATACAGTAAACCTCCACGCGGATCAGCAGTTGCGCTTTCAGTCCATCGCAGATTTTTTCTAAGAACTGTTAGCTGAAACCCCCGCACTAACGCAGAAAATGCAGATAGCCTTGTCGGCCATGCCCCCTCCTCCTTGTGCTGGGTTGCTAAGCACAGAGCCCAAACATAAACCCAGCACAAGGATGAGGGGGCGTGGCAGGTGATTTTATTGTTAAATTAAATACAATATACTTTTTTTGTAACAAATATTAATGTGAATTCAGCTACATTTCCATATGAAAATAACTATACATGTTTTGGTACTGTCCAGAGAACACAAAGAAAGGCGTCTTGTGTAATACCACTGTACTCAGAGGCAGGAGGTTTGAGAATAGCCAATCCGAGAATGTTACTCCTTGCTGCTGATTGGCTGTTGCCCTTTGACGCAGCTGTAGTGCAGAATTTCCCCCGTGGAGCGTCTCGAGTGTTCTTGTTTTTTTTTTTTTTTTTTGTTCTTCTTCTTACAGCCCTGTATTTTTATTATAGTAAATTCAATTAATTCAATTCAATTAAATTAATCAATTTCTTAATGTATTTACCAGCTTACACCAATAAAAACTATAAAGCATACCAAAGAAAATGAGTGTGCATGAATTACAATACAGTCTTATACAGGGGTAACATCAGTATTTACATTCTTCGGTATTTGCATATTTACAGTTCAGTACAAACTGTAAAGTATGAAAACAGGGTTTACCTATAAATTTTCTTAAAGGGTAGTGTGTTAAGCTGAGTTTAAATTTTGGGAGCATATTGTGGGGCATATTTGGGGTTTATACTATAAAAATAGGCATTTTTGTTACCACATCACAGCATCATGGTTTTCAATGTGCGATTGAGATCAATTATATGAGTTCAAATAAAGAGGCATCAGATGCAGTATTGGCTGAGATGCACTACTTTCAAGCCTAAAAAAATATATACTTAATCGGGTGTGTGCCAACTAACAATATAAGACATCACCATGAAATCACAGACCCCTGCACATGTTTCTTAAAACTTCTCCCAGAGAAAATCCATGAAGCGCATCTGCATTTTCCATTGTTTCTTGTTTCACTGGCTTACTTCCCCCCCAAAAAAAACAAAACAACAAAAACACTTTCCACCACTTTTCCAGCAGACAGTTTTGTTAATTAGCTTCCTGGCTACCCAACTTTTTCAAATAACAACAAATACAAGCGGCTTCCCAAGTGACTTCTATATTCACTGTATTGTTCTGCGAAAGCGCTGGGTAATCGGGAGAGGCTCATAAAGACCAGATTGCCGGTCGTTTCTATGTAGGAATGCAAATATAAAAGAAACAAAATTGAATAATTCATCCTTCATCCTCTCCTAGATCAGCCAAACAGCCAAACCATGTTTGGTCTATGAAGTTGCCTCTTTACACAGCAGGGAGGGCATGAAGAGCGAGGCCTGTATAGATGAACTGCTTCCTCTTCATGTGAAGTCAATAGCTTGGTCCAGGCTGAACTTGCTTTAAAAATATAGTTAACAATATTTTAATATCAACATCATTAATAATACAGCTAATAAAATTCATAAGTTCATACAGTAATAAACTAATGAAATTATGTTACGGCGATTAATGAAAGCAGAGCAAAGTCTATTTGCATAATCACTAGTTACATCATCGCTGACTGCATGTTCATTTGCAATAAGCAATGAATCAGTTTAGCACTGATGGGTGAAGTGTATTATGTGAGAGACTAGTGTCACCCCAGCCCTGGTCCTAGAGCTATACATTTTATGGCGCTTTTCCACTAGTTTTTCCATTTACAAATACAGCGACCCATACCCGTTCTGTTCAATGGCAGGGCTGAAATTGGGCGGCAGCCAAGCTGACGGCATCACTGCCTTCTGGTCAAAACACTGGAAGAGGACCTTTATTTATGTTGAAGCAAAAACAACAATGAAGAATTTTGCACCATAAAATAAATGGCTTGCCATTATCACTCATTTCATTTAGCCAAGTCTATTTCCACTTGCTCTTTACTGTTTTGTTGATGGCCAACACATCTGTGCCTTCCTTTAACAGAAGCGTGTCCATTCTGGCAAACCAAAAGCAAATAGACGCACGCGAGTGATGCAAATCGAAGGGCCTATATCCTGTAAAATATGGCTTTATGGACTATTTAGGTTTACAAACAGCCTAAACTCATGTTAAAGCAGGCTGAAGTCTTAGGCATGCACTTAGGCCATACCTGTCCATTTTCAACATTAAAAATAAGGCTTTTGTTCCCAAGATCCCGACCCAAAATACAGGAAATTTAGAGGAGCTGCCCATTACCATTTCAACATCAAGAAAACAAGACTCCAAATCTGCTCTTATTTATTTATTTGTAACGGAGCATAAGATCTTGCAACACTTGCGACACCACAGCCACGCTCCTGAATCTTGAGCTTCAGAGTTTTGGCTTCTTTATCTATTTAATCATTGGGTTTTCTCCACAGTTTTCCGACATTTTTTAGCTTATATTAGCGAATGAAACCCTTCATGACACACTACTCCGCAGTCGGTCAATGTTTAAGCAAACTGCCGAAACATTATCTTTTTTTTATTTTTAGGAAAAATAATTCAATCATAATTAAACCAAAGAAAAAGCCTCTCCAGAACTTTGTCTGCTGAAGCTTGTTTCACCCCACCCCCATTTTTTTCCCCTTCGGATCTGCAATAATCTCATTATTAACCTTTAGTGCACTCAGTTGACGGAAATTTTAATCCATGCCTGCTATCACATCTACGGAAAAGTGGCTTTAGAGGTTACAGTGCTCCCAACACACTTCGGCTTGTCAACTAAGTATTTAACAAGCCTTTCCTGGGTTGAAAGAGAGAGCAAGAGAGAGAGTGTGGAGGGGAGGTGGACCTCCAGGACCAAGGCTCAGAAGACCTGCGCTGAAATACTGCACCAGTTTAAGTGCCAATATGATCATCTTACCGAGCAGACACTGTGGGTTTTCAGCTTTCCGTACCCTAACAGACCAGTGTGGAGCCTGGAGTGGGTCCAGATCACTACAAGAGAAGAAAGTGGACACCGAAACACAGAAAAGTCAGCAAGACTTAAAAAAGCAATTAACACTTAGAACGCAAGTGGCACAGATCCATGCCAGCAGCACAACAAATTGTGTAGTAAATTGCAATTTACACGCAAAAAAATGTAATAATACAGCTACTGGGTTTTCAAAATGATTATTCATCCCCTGAACCTTCCACATTTACAAAGATCTGATGGTCTTTTGACTTTCAATAGTTTTTTAGTTTTTAAACTTGTCCAATAAAGACTGACAAAGAAAGAATAACATACACATTTAACATTATCTGGTTATACTTGCACATACATTTTAGTTGCCTTATATTACCAATAGAGTAATCTAGGGACTATTTGGACGACTAACCTTACAAGCAAACAATTCTCTTTACTCCATCCACATTAAATTTAGAGTAAACAGAGAGTTGCAATCAAAGACAAGCTCATTGATTGTGGGTTTCCTCCCCACTAAGTTGATTCATTGAGAACTTATACTCTACTAGAATAATCAAATTTTAATGGAGTAATCAATTTATTTGATTAATCGCAACAGTCCTCACACGTTTTTAACAGGGCATGGGTCCCTGAAAAATGAAGAACAATCATGCAGTTGATTAGTTATCGCCCTGCCTAGCCCACATTCACGAGTTCGAAAATCCCAAACGATCCAACGGCTTTCAAGCACAGACCAAATCATTCGGGCGCCGCATTGCCACGAAAAGGCTTGAGAGGATGTTTAACATGAACAGTCCTATTGTTCGCTCGAGGACTCTCCATTATTCTTTTCCCTCCTTACCTACAGGTGTGAGTATTTGTTGCTGTACTCGAGGAAAAAAAGAGGACAAAAATAGCCCTTCAGAAGTGAGAGCTCAATCATCCCATCCCAGCACACTGCATGCAAATGGAGGTTGGGACTTGAAGGAACAACACAAACAGTGTTAATGCAATGCAACAGCTCACTGAGCAGCATCTCATCACTAAACTAAAAAGCGTAAAATTATTCGGCGTGAATTAATTTTGGCTAGGCGCGTGTTCAAGGCCCCTCCCGCTCCAGCGCCTGCACCTCACTTTCCACCCCTCTAAAGCCACTTGGAGCTGTGAAAAATTATTATGGGTAACAGGTTCTTCGAGAGGTGACGGGGAAAAAAAATATTTGGTGCCAACATCATCTGGGTGTTTAGATTTTTTTTTCATGCATCACACGCTCATTACCGCATACTTTTTTTTTTGTCTACACTCGTTTTTCTCTCCTTTTCTCTCTATTTTCTTAACTTCATAAAGACACAGGAGCTCGCTTTTGTCAGCAGCTAAAAAAAACAAAAACAAAAAGAAGATGAGTACTCACGAATAAACATCGTTGTCCACGACGATGCCCTCGGTCAGGTGGGGCCAGGTTGTTGCCAGGTGCAGCTCACTAAAAAAAAAAAAAAAGAGAGAGAGAGAGAGAGAGAGAGAGAGAGAGAGTGAAGAGCTCTTTTAAATAAATACAGCTTTCATCATAAATCCACTCTTCACTTTGACCTCTTTTGTTTATGTGCCGATACTCTGTTTCTTTGTTCACAACCTAAATAAGAGTTTTAAATAGAACATACATGTAATAAAGTCTTCACAGTGAAAAATGTCAAAGTTCTGGTGGAGAATATGTTACCCCCGCATGTCATGTCACCTATCATCAGTTCTCACTTTCCTACTGATTATGTTCCGTTATCATCCGAAACAACTAAAATAACCAAAGTGCAAACGTTGATTTTTCTTAGATGTTTTATAAAACAGTCTGGAATCAAACTGTAATCAAAGAACATTTATGTTTTAATGTAATCATGTAAATTTTGTGTTTCACCAGTTTCTCCCAGTTAAATTAGGAAAAGTCATATCATGAGAAACAACGATTTTTTAAGTATCTATTTAGAGACATTAAACACTGAATAGGGTAAAACTGACTACAAACATAAATGGAAGGTTAAGCTCTCACATATGCTAACAGTTGTAATCTAATAAATGTAATCAGAATTATTTAAAAATTATCTGCACTGTATTTTGTGTCCTAAATAAAAGTGACCATATCAAACAAAAAACTACATTGGATCATTTTTGAATGAAACTGTTTGTTAAATTACATACACAGACAAAACACATTCCACTCCTTTTCATACATGCAAATTTAGCTGCAAAATGGCCTGATCTGAATTCACTGTTTTGTGATGTCACAAAACTAAAGCAATTCTGTCAGAGTGGGCATGTATCCATCCAAGAAGGAGGCGCATATGCAGATTTTCATTTTCCAGAGTAGCTTTATTTCTGAACAGTAAACATGAAATGGCTCAATGGCCAAAACTCTACTGAATTCCAACATAAAGATCAGGTACACGCCCAGGGGAAGGAGAGGGGAAATGTGAGGGGAAGGAGAGGGGAAATGTGAGGGGAAGGAGAGGGGAAATGTGAGGGGAAGGAGAGGGGAAATATGAGGGGAAGGAGAGGGGAAATGTGAGGGGAAGGAGAGGGGAAATGTGAGGGTGGACCGACAACTTCCACACTCAGGAACTCTTTATACAAAAACGTCCACACACCATCACCCTTATTACTAAATCCCGACTGGCTGGGAACCCTTACTGAAGAGCCGGCCAGAGAGAACCCACACCCCAGTGTCATAATACAAGTCCCCTTTGCTCAGGTAACGGTGGCTTCTAGTAGCCGCTGATTGGGGACGTCACAAGCTCGTCTCTCTTCATCTATAATTAACTTAAAAGTAGTGTTTAAGCCCAGGGTACTTTTTTTGTGTCTCGTTTATTGCACAGTCAAGGGCTTTTACTTATTGTGTCCTTAACTGCACAATCCAGTGCAGTCAATCAGAAGAGAGGCCATTTACATTGATTAGTATTAACGGTAGAGAAACAAAACAATTACAGGTAGAAAATGGCCATTTAAAAATGCATTATAATTTTTTTGGTGATATGATTATAGCTTTTTTATTGACCTCGTAAAGCAATAAAATGCAGATTACGGGCCCTTTAATTGACCCATTAGGCTTTTATTGCAACCATCAGTGCTACAGAAATCTGGTAGAACTGGCATTCTATACCAATTTTATTTCTACAAGAAAGGGCAACTCACCTTATTGGATCTTCACAAGCCCCGAATGGAAGTTTGCCGAACTCTACGCCTCCCACTTCCCCAGCAAGAAGGGCGTCGAAGTCTGCCAAGAGAGGAAAATATGATAGCAAGTATAATTTTAGATTTTATTACACCAAGTTATACGAGATGTATGTGTACATGGAAGACGTGTCCCTGACGACGCCCCTCTTCTTAAACCATAAAGATATAAATGGAAGAATATCATTAGGTTGAACAAACATTTTCTAGTGCAGCTTAATACAGAGGTAAACATCCATGTGGTGATGAATCCACTAAGCAAACATAATCTTAAGGTGTTCTATCTGAGGCGGCACGCTGATACGACTCCATGGCAACAATGAAAGCTTCTGAAGAGCTTGAAATCAAATTACAGCCTTCAGACCACGGAGACTGCACCTGGTTTTTTAAAAAAAAAAAAGAAGCACAGTTCAGCATTGCATAGGTGACAACATACAGTGCTGGGCAAATGCTTTGGGCCACCCGCATCAGACTTTCTTGTAATATTTTATGTTGTTTTGAGGCTTCCTCAAACACTTTCAAAGATTCTCATTTCACAAGCAGGTGCAGATGATTCCAGGCAGTGATCAGTATACTGGTGGTGCTGAATGCTGAGTGGCTGGAACTCCTTTATCTAGGCCCTTTGCAGCCTGTTGCAGCAAAACATTTGCTCCGATTTCTTTCATTTAATCAACTTAATATAAGACAACGTATCAGGCATTAAATAGTATTTTTGCAACAACAAGGTGATTCAAAGCAAAATATAAGGAAATAAGGGGTGGCTGAAGCCTTTTGCACAGTACTGTATGTTCGATTGTCTGATTGGGTCTAAGTAATAAAACAATACTGATAATTAACAAAAGGATCACAATATTCATCCAAATCATTTCCATAAATAAATACCATATCTTCTCTCAACTTGAGCTGTACATTATGGAGAAAACATTAGTACTGAGATTTTACTGCTACATAATGCCTTTGTGATGCCTTTCAATAAATCAAAAATCTCTTCTAGAATTAAAAAGCCTTAAAGTCTGAACATTGTGCAACTTTGCATTCACCATCCCATTAACATATATGGAAACGGAACTGCAAAAAAGTAGACAACTTCTTGTGATGTAACATAATTTACATAGATCAGCCTTAAAGGCACAGTAACAAAGACATGCTGGAAAAAATCTAACTGGAGCAAAACACAAAACATGTGCCCTTTAACACCAAACATGAGCCCTTTAAAAACACTTCAGCCAATCAGGGTCTATGATTATTATTCGACTTGGATTACATGAAGACCTCGATTCATCAGAACACCCAGTAATCCACCCGTGATTGTTCACGCTGCAAGAGATTTGTTAGAGGCTCTATTATATACTGCAGCCTTCTGTTCTATCAATATTGCAGGTCCAGATATCATAATAATGATTATAATAGTGATATATTGTGCAGCGTTATTGACTACTGACTTAAAAATTTTGTCAGCAATAACTGTCTTGCAGATCCAGCTCTAAATTTGAAAAAGCAAGGTAAGGACACCGAACATCTTGGTTGATGGACTACAGCTAGACTAAGTGCAGAGTTGAGACACTTTCAGCAAACTATTCCTTTAAAGTTGCTACAAAAAGGCCACATTTCTAGCGACTCAGAAAACAAAAGTGACAAAAACAATTTTAAAAATATTTCTAAATAAATCAAAGAGTAAGGTAGCCAAAACTCGAACAGGGCTTTAAGTAAAATAAGCAGGAAACGAATGTCCTGGACGTGAGAAATGGAAACATGCGAAATGTGGCAGGTATCGGACTCTGACTTTATTGAAGTACTTACTCAGAAAATTTAAAAAGCTCTTAGCCCTCCTACCTGCAGCACATACGCCTTCCACAGAGCCACTCCAGGCCTCAAGGATCTCTCCTCTGTTCTAAAAGCAAGCCTAAGAGCCCGGCACTTAGTGCCGCCAAAGACAGGGTCAACCGTGAAGCGGCGAGATAAGAGCGGGTGTTCGATTCAGCCTGTCTTTCAGTCTTTGGCTAATGCTGTAGCTGTTTCCTTCACAGGCTCAAGCCTCCTCATAACGAAGGTAATCAATCAGTTCAGGATGGGGTTTATTCCTGGTTTTAGCGTCTGTTATTCTTAGTTGATAATCACTGACTCAAAATTGTGGTTTGTATCTGAAAGGGAATGAAAGGGTTGGTAGAAGATCCAAATTGCTCAGTTACTACAATGATTTGTAATCAGTTGCACACACTGCAAGGCCCTAAATCAAATTAACTAGGACTAATAACGCTTTGCTTCTAATGAAACATTCAGCAAAGCATGCTGAGACATACTGTGATGTAAATGACCATGATAATGACAAATAGCATGATAGTGGCCAGCCCTAGGTGGCGCCTAGGTGACGAGGCGGAGGCACACAATAGTCCTCAATCATGTGATTGGTGAGATCTGAGACACTTTTCCATAGCCATAGTGGACCTGTGCTCTATCTAATCTATACTGTGATGGAACTTGCAGCACTCTTGGATTTTCCAGCGTATCTCAGCCCAGTAACAGCGTTTTTGAATTCTCGTAGTGCTTATACTTCATCAGTTTCCCAGGTCTAAGTGTATATCTCCATTGTTGATTGTTTAAAAAAAAAGGCCTCTTTTAACCAATCAGAAAGCAGTAATGCAGTCAGCTCAGCTGCAGCATGCTTTCAGCCCTGCTATCAAGCATCTCAGGTTTAGCTCAGGTACGGGTTGCTTTATTTGTAATGGAAAAACATTTGTTTATGCTACGGCACGATTCCTTGCATCAGTGGAAAAGTACCACTAGTGGAAGTGGACTAACACACCCCAGAGGAACTTGGTGAACCTGCTTACCAGGTGGCTGCTGTGGCCAGGAGTACTGCTGCCAGTCTTGGAGGATATAGGTAAAGCGGATGGCAATGTTGATGGGGGGCAGTGGTGTCAATGGGCAGCCCTGCAGATTGTGGAAGAAGGTTGAAGAGGAAAAAGGATATACAATGTATAGTATTAATCATAAATATGCCCCCAAATATGATCCCAAAACACAATTGTGGATATACAATGTAAAGGTAAACTTAATACTGTCCAGTTTACAGTGAACTCCTGCAGTGCTAGAATGTAAATACAGATGTTACCCCTGTATAGACTGCAGTGTAATTCATGTGCATTTTCTTTGGTATAAGCAAATAAATACAATAAGTAATTACTGTAAAGTACTTTAATTTACAGTAATAAGAATACACTGATGTACGTCGCTCTGGATAAGAGCGTCTGCTAAATGCCGTAAACGTATACGTACACGGCTTTAAGCACAACAAAACGAAAAACAAGCACATTTGAGACGCTTCACGGGGGAAATTGTGAACTGTAGCTGCATCAAGGGGCAGCAGCCAATCAGCAGCAAGGACAAACAGAGTTCTCGGATTGACTACTTTCAAACCTCCCTTGTTTAGTACATATAACTTTATTACACACAAAAAAAAACTACATTTATTATATAAGTACTGTTATGACACACATTTTAAAATGTGTTATATTCAGCAACATGTGGCCTGTGCAAAAGACACGGCACATTATCCTTCTTTTCTCCAGCATGTAAATAAAAACAGCAATGTACAGAAAAATAATTTATGTTCAACCCTTGGAAAACATGTGTACTTATTTTGTTACAGAGGATGAGAGGATGTTCAAGCTCACACTAGTACGACAGTCCTTCCAAGAAATGGACGATGCCTTACATTTCAGAACAGTACATTGAGGTTTCACTTACTATCTTGGATTTAAAGATGTCCAGCAGGCCGGAGAGGTGGTTGTACTGGCTGGGCACTTTGCGGAGATGCACCATCTCAAAGTCTGTGCGAACCCCAGGGCCCTGGCACTCCCCCGCATACATCTTTCTCCACTTCTGCTGGGTCTGGACAAACAATGGCACCTGACTATAAACAGACACAGACACAGACACACACAAAGTTGAAAGCCATACGTTAATCACAGGATAATCATCAAAATACAAAAACTTAATTCTGAAGACATCCCAAACTCATGTCCATTTGCAATAAACCTCACAATCTTTTTGAGTCTTTTTGAGATTACTGAACAGCTCAACATGCTATATGACAAGTGTGTGATGATCTAGGCACAGAGATAAGATGCTAATCTGGGGATGGGGTGGATTTGGGGTGGGGTTGGGGTGGGGCTGGATGGGTGTGGTGTGGGACTGGGTGGGGTGTAATCGGTTTGGGTTTGGGTTGGGGCTGACTGGGTTGGCTGGGTGGGTTGGGATGGGTTTGGGTTTTGGGTGGGGCTGGGTGTTTTTGGGATGGGTTTGGATGTGTGTGATAAATGTGTGGATAGGTTAGGGTGGGTTTAGATGGGTTAGGTAGTGTCGGAAATGAGTCAAGTTCAAAATTCTTGCTCGGGTTTTGCAGCCTGCCTCTTATTTTTTACCCTGCTTTCACATTTCACCTTCCTCTATCCTTTATTTAAAACCTTTTCAACTGAAAACTGGATGAGGGTGTGGCTTAAATCAGACATAAGTGTGAGCCGCTAGACATTAGACTAATCAATAACCGAAATCTGGTACTGCACAAAGCTGTGTTGGGCCTCGCCTTTGCAATTCTCTTATATAAGACATCCATAATACTGACACTCTTCTAATCTTCAAATCCCACCTTAAAACAAACATCCTTTAGGCATGTGTATTCTGTCTACTAACTGATTATACTAATATTTATTACTGTATTGAAAATTAGAAGCGCACGGCAGGACTGGCCTCCCAGGAGGCTTTGCGTGTGGAGTAAATGGCAGTTTGGCCCTTTTTCTGTGATTCTGGGGAAAATTGGAGAGGGGGTATATGCTGTTATGTAGTATAAGAGATTATTTATGAGTGTATGTTAGTTGTGTTAAATAGTGAATGTGAGACCGTCTCGCCAGTCACCGTCCTTCAGAGTCTTAGCTCCGTTCTTTGACTAGTGGAGTAGTACCTCAGCATGCCAATGGGGGCGCAGTATTCTCTGAAATACAAAGTCTGTTTCGAAGCTATCAGCTGAGGATCAATAGAGATTGGCTCGAAGAACAATGTCTTCACATTTTCCTCTCTCTCATGCTCGCCACGGTATAGTTTGACCTGCTTCCAGTGGAAGAAAAGTGTCTCTCACTGGAGAGCAGTGAACACACTGTAATAATGATGATGTGTACATGATAGTCAAATACATATATATTTTGCTTATATGTTACTTTTGCAGGCTACAATACTGTCGATCCGCCCGTATGTAATGATTGACATGCCCGCATATCCACCCGTCAAGTTCCAGAATGTTAAAATCTGCCTGTTTTCAGCCCGCAGATACCCGACCCAGTGCAGGACTCTGGTCCAATGAGCAGCATAACCCTGAGGGAAAAATTCTAAGGTTGACCTATATACTGAAATCTGGAACTAAATTAATTTTGAATATATTGTGACGCTATTTTCACTGGCACAAAGAACTGCGCAGCACTGTGAACAAATATTTTCCCATTACAAATAAAGTGACCCGTACCTGAGCTGCTTGATGGCAGGGCTGAAAGCGAGACGCAGCCAAGCTTAATTGCTTCACTGCTTTCTGAGTCGTCAAAATGTTTGGTCAAAATTAGGGCTACACAATATATCACAAATTTACAGTCATCGCGATATCAACATGCGCAATATACATATCGCAAAAGACTGACTGAACTGCAATAAATGGTGTTTTTCCAAAACTCTTCACCCAGAGCCACAGAGAAGAGGGCAAAAAAATCACTGGGCAGTTTCTTCATCTTCTGTGCTGCTGTTATAGATTGTTCCTTTTGCTATTTTTTCTGGATACTTACTTTAATCTAAATTATTTTTATATTTATTTAAGATTTAAAATTATTTAAAAAATATTTTCATATATTTTTTCAACAATGTTCAATGGTTCTATTGTTTTATGGGAGGCAACAAACAAGTTGGAATGGAAATATTGCATTTCATTTTTTTTTCTGCATAGACTAGTCAGCATCTGGAGTCTATGTTACCAGCAAATCCAAAGCAGAAAAACATTAATACTATAAAGGTTACGTTTTTACTTACTTACTTTACTTACTAGCATTATCGCATGTTTTTTTAATATCGTGCAGCCCTAGTCAAAAGGTCCACACAAACCACTATGGAGAGACAAACTAAAATTGGGAAACCTAGGAAGAATTTCAGTGGGAGTTTTCTGTAGTGTTAACAAAAGTATCTTTTACGCCGTGAGAAACATCAGGGTTAACCAGGACATCACTAACAAGCTGGGTTAGGTATTCGTCACACAGTTAAACAATGGTGAGAAAAAACCCAAAAAAGACAATATCATAAGCAGCTCTGACAGTGCAGTCTAGGCACCGCATGGTTCTTGTATACCTATGGAAACCTATGAAAACGAGGGTTCCATGCTCTCGATCCACAGTATGCATTATTGTTCTTATACAAGCAAGCAGCACCAACAAGCGATTTCTATCTGAAAAATGCCAAATTTCTGATGCTTCTATTAGAGCGCATATATTAATCTCATAACATAGACAGTGGGACGACATTGAACTGTAATGATCAGGTCCAGTTATCTCAGCAGCTGAACAGCTGGTCATTAGTCAAACGAAGTGCAAGTAACTTCTCTCAGTAACAGCTGATGGAAGCGAGGAACATTGCTGCAAGAGCAGTAATGGAGGAGTAAACTCCCACGAGCCAGCGAGCAAACACGGCTCAACAGCACCATCCGGTGGAAAAGCAGAGGACCTACTGATAAAAGACATGGATGATCTCACCAAGGTTTTACAAAGACCTAAGGTGAGCACCTGGGACTGAGCTTACTGCACGAAAGCCTGGTCCCCAAAATAATCGAGAGGCAGGTTCAAACATTAACAGCCACAATACAGTCTAATGCAAAAGTTTGGGAACCCTTATCAAATTACACATTCAATAAGTACACAATAAGTCCACATCCTTCACATGGAACAAACATTTGGATGCATATTTTAACGGGGATAATGAATTCGGTATTCGGTATTTTAAATAAAATATAAAATGTGGTTGATGCGAAAATTATAGCACTTTCTATATGTTATGTATATAATTTCCCAAAATGCACATAAATATAGAGGGTTACAACAGTCTTGACATTCGATGTTTACAACATTCACTCACACTCAGCTTACACTATTAGCTTCGTACTAACGGACTACGTGGGCAAACAGGTTTGGTTGCGCGTGGTAATATGCAGTAACGCAGCGTATGAGTGAGGAAGTTTTACTTTTTCTGTGTTTTCATGATTTCACTGTGTTAGGATCAGCAAGTAACTGAGGCTAGGGTGTGTTTCTACATACACCAAAATTCAGGCTACATCGCTGTCAAAGGAACGGATCTGTGGTGCAGCACGAGGACCCACGATCTTTTAGTTTGTTCCTTGGGAAGACCTTATTCACACATGGAAAATCAACAAAACACGTTTGGGGAGTTCAAATATTTGCACTTTTGAACTGCACATGGTCTGAAGCATTTCACTGAACCTTCAGCTGCTCCAAGACCCTACAACATCCCAACACCCTGTCTGGGGGCACCTTAGCCTCTTTAAGACATTTTTTTTCAATAATCTTTATAATCAAAGTGAAATTCCACCCAATTCCTCACTTTCCACATAACTCGTATGAAAAGTAATTCAGTCATTTGAAGTAAAATGATGTTTTAGAGAAATGCACAACTTATGTGTGTATGTATATATCCATCATATCTCTATTATATTGCTATCATACAGCTCCACTATATTGCTATTGTACTGTCATACTACATATAGACACACACATACATTCTTAAAACTATCATATGTTACTCACTGACCCAGCAGCACATTTATATCCACTATAACATTTTTAAAAGCATTAAGCTGCTGATATATGGAAATGAAAATCCATAGTCTCAAACTGCCCTGTGATTTTTTTGCCCTCTACTCTGTGGCACTGGGTGACGAGTTTTGGAAAAACACCATTTATTTATGTCTTCAAAAACGCTGCACCGAAAACAGAACCTGAAAAGCGGGCAAAAAGTACATACATAAGAAAACATTAAGCAAACTAACTGAGACGTATTTAATTATTTGTTTTGTTTTCTCATTCAGGATTTGAGGTCTTCTATCTCTCTTCTATTCTATTGCAGATCTGCGACAGATCTGTTTAAGTATCTTGCTTGGCATGAAGGGCAGGTTTCCAATAATGATGTGAAAGTCTTCTACTGACATGACTGCTTACAGCACACAGGGATAAATTATGATACAGAATTTAGAGATTTAATGTTTCCCTCAAAGTAAATCTGCTTTATGTTTTAAGTGTTATTCCAGATGTTCCTTCACTGTAAAATGACAATTTTAAAAAAATGTATATAAATATTTTTTCAACCAAAAAATTAAAAAAATGAAATTACTGGACAAATTTGTCATAATCATTTTAAAGCCGGCATCGCTGCGGTCAATACTTTACCCTACCAGGCATGCAAGAAACAGCACAGCCTGCAGATAGGCAGTGACCTCCTGCCCTGTTGAGCTGCGGAAAGCACGGCAGTGAGTTGCCGGGGGCAACGCTTTCATCTTCCAGCATCGTTTCGCCAAGATGTGCGCTGTAACCTATTGTAGGAGCGTTGCTCCGGGAAACCGGGCGCCTGCCCGCCCACACATGTACACACACAAACAGGTTTGTTTTTCTAACTTGTCAGGATGTGAGATCATACACACAGTCCCAAATGGATTTAACATGCTTACAGATACATAATCAGCATGCAGAAATATGTACATGCAATAATAGATAGTGCACTAATAACGATGATGTTATTAATGATTTCCCACAGTGTTCCCACACATACCTATATACACTCAACAAAAATATAAACGCAACACCTTTGTTTCCGCTCCGATTTTTCATGAGATGGACTTAAAGATCTAAAATTCATTCCAGATACACAATATTACCATTTCTCTCAAACA
>JBBPDC010000002.1:4476070-4489886 GCA_037974485.1 Hemigrammopetersius urotaenia
TTATTATATGATCATTATACCAACTATCATGCAGAATAGAACTAGCTTCATCACAAACACTGTACCTGCAGGAAAAACTAAACACTGACCTGAAATCAGCATTTTGACCTGTGGACCTGTGTAATTAACCTACATAACTAATCTAGACCATAAAGTAAGGCACAAAAGCCTACCTCCTGTCAGGTTCATATCACTGTTTGTAGTGTTGACGATGCCTTGGACACTTTCGTTGGTTATGTTACCTTTCTTTACCTCAAGCCTCACACCTGCAATTTTGACTGAAGCGAAAAAAGATATACAAGATACAAATATACATATAACAATGGATCATAAGAATGACAAGTGATTTAAAAGTTGAGATCCGCTTTCAAGACACTTTCATCCACAAACCTTGATTTGCAGGCATTTTGTATTTTGCTGACTGAGCAGCTTTAGAAGAAAGCTAGAAATACAGATCAGAGCAGAACATTTAGTAAATTAAGGACGTCAGCCAAAACTAATATACAGGACTGCATTATTTTGAGGTGTAACGATATTAGATAAGCACCTTCTTGTTCCTGTTTTTGAAATAACTGCAGAAGGATTCAAATATCTGCTGCTGAAATGCAACCACAGTTACTTCCTTAAGGCTGGACGTTGTCACCCGAGTCAAATGGTTTTCCAGTCCAGTGAAAACTGCTTTGATAGACTCATTTGCTCCAATGCCACCTCTCCCTATGAAAATAATTTTTACATTGTAAATTCAGCCAATGCACCCGTTACTTTTTTGTCATCACACATTTAAAACATTTTATTTCCCTTTTTAAAGATATAAAGACCTTTCACATTTATCTCCTCTTATCTGATCTCATTTACAGAAATATTTCGTCTGAGAACCGTTCATTATAAGGGTCCTTAGGTTTCCAACCCCCTCCTCACCTCCCATGTCTTCAACCCTAGAAAGGGTTATTAATTAAGTGATTTGTTGAATCAGGTGTTTTGGGACCAGGGATTGTACAAAAATGTCCAGGAGGCTCCAGGACAAGGATAGTGAACCACTATGTTAGGAAACCAAAAATAGCTCTTTCCAATCTTATTTATACATGTACTAAAGCATTATCTGGGTGCTAAAACATTATTATTATGAGTAATATTTTATTATTATAATGTGCAATAGTCTGTCAAATATCACCGTCAATACTACTTATATACTATATACTATATACTTGGCATGTGCAATAACACACTCCTAACCACCGTCTGGTTTACTAGTAATTCACAAAAGTAACCTTAAGTTAGTTATCTACAGCACTAATACCCAGTATTTGTGTTTATAGTCTGGTGTATTCCATGTAGAATACATTCTGCATAGGTTTTATTGGATTTATTTAACCTTTATATTTTATATTGTTCTTGCCTCTGTGTCTCTGTGAGTCTGTGCAGTTAAAACACAGTATAAGCAATTTCCTCTGAGATCAATAAAGCTTTCTGATTCAGATTCAGATTCTTGTGACTGCAAGCAATATTCTGTTATCTCACCCGTGCCAATTGCTGGAATGGCCACTGTTGCAGCCTTCTGACCTTCACACAGATTCAAGACCTTCTCTATGGAGACCCTGATATCATCAAGAGCATTAGGCCCAACCATCTGTGCAATATGCTTGCATGAAAGATTACCACCACTTGTCAATACCACCCCATCTGGTTTCTGAGGACCTGTCAAGCATTATACAAGAATAGCATGTCATGAGCATATTCGTAAAACCTTTATACACACAATGCAAAGTCTGAATAAAACAATTGGGATTTCTAAAATGACCAAGAAACTTTATCTCGTACATTTTATGTGGAATGCCTCACATGTGAGTACAGGTGATATATAGGCCCAAACAAGAAGCGCAATGACGCTACTCCCAGTTTTTGAGTATCTAAATTTCCCCACAACAACCTCCACTAAATGACGTCAGTCTTTCTCCACAGAAAACATATGTACGTTTATTCCTTCTTTAAGGTTATATCACCTAGAACTAGAGCATTTTTCACCAGGTAGGCAGTTACATTGCTTAGCAAACACCATACAATTAAACATTTATTAAAACCAGATTATATTTTCAATATATTTTTATATTTTTTTTCGCCAAGATGTGTATTATTTATACATGAGCTGTCCATTACTAAATTAAGTTACTTGCATAATGTGACAGAGGACATCTCAGCCACAAGGGCATATTATAGTGCAGAGCTTTTTATATTTAAATCTATTATTTAAAAAATTATAATCAAGACAAATGAACATTTCCAGGTTTATTGTTTTTACAAAATTAGTGCTGCTTTCATACTTTTGGCAACACTGATTACCAGGGCTGGACTGAGACAAAAAATTGTAATATGTTCTAAATGGGATGGTTCTAAAGCTATAATGGTTCCGGCACCCATGCTCTGGACTCTGGAATACGTTGTTTTTCTATAACAAACTAGATAAAACATGAATGCCCTTAGTGACAAATAGCTTTGGGTTTATATTTGATTTGTTTACATTAATGCATTATTTGAACTGTATGTGTGACTGTGTTAAAGGGAACACTGCTGTTAAAAAGCTCCTTATTTGTTTAAAGTGTTTGCAAACCAAAAGTTATAGCACTTTTGTTCATATAGCTGTACTTTTAAAATAGTGCACAATACACTATTTTTGAATTCATTGTATTTTGCATATAGCAGTGCAGATAATATGTATATATATATATATACTAATAAATCCCATTTATTTTTACAAAGTTACTTGCTTACAAAAACCTAAATTGTTATAAAAAAATAGAGTACATGTTAATTAATTACCATGTGCTTTGCATTCATCCACGACTGTTTTCCCAGCTGCTGCCAGAATTGCTCCAGAAACCCCTAAACAAAGGTACAGATACTTGAAAGGTATTACAGCATTGCAGAGACATCATTACTAGAGCATAATGACTGGCTGAAGCCACAATCACATGCCATGTTTGTGCCGAATAGACACAAGACTGGAATACAGTTACACTTATAATGTGACTGATATGAACATGTATACAATTGTGCAAATGGGATGAGAATTGCTTACCAGTGTTAAGATCTAATGCCGCATTGCTGGAATTAACAATCACATCCACCTTCTCTTTGGTGATGTCTCCTTTCTTCAGAGACACTTGCACTCCATGAACAGTCACTATTTGCATTTCCAAATGTGTGGAAAGAAAATGCACACAGTAGGTTTAAGTTAAGGCACTGTGATTTTTAGGACAATGAATTACATTTACTCCCATTATAATAAGGCGTTACCTTCTGTGTCTGATCCTTGTTTGGGTTTTAAAGATTGTAAAGGGTCTTTAAATGTAGTGTTTGTTGAATTAGCAGATGCAGGTAAAACAGGAAAACCCTGGTAATGGGGAAACAAATTGGTGGTAAATTTTGTGTACATAGAAATTTGGGGTATAAGGACCACAAAGGTTATTCAGTTTAATACAGCAACAATGAGCATGCTACACTATGTTTCTATTTTTAATTTTTCCAACTTAAAATAATACAAAAGTGCAATGTATCTAAACAAAATATGAGCTTTTAAAAACTTATTTAACTAATGTAATGCTGTAGCTGCAAGTAAATATGTTTGATCTGAAGTAGCCCACAAACCCCAAGCTAACAAGCTATGATAAAACAACTTAACACAGTGCGATACAATTTAATATGTTCTATACAATATGTTTAACTGTTGTATCCTATCTTATGCTTAATCAGGGTTGCAGGAGGTGCTGAAACCTATCCCACTGGTCAAATGCAGAGAGACAATCTGGACAGGTTGCCAGTCCATCACAGGGTAGAGACACAGACCAACACTTTCACTCTCACAGTCACACCTAGAGAAATTTCTGCATCTCCAATTTGACTTATATGTCTTTGGATGGCAGGAAAACACTGAAAACCCCATTTACTTGAAAAATCAAACTGGAAAACAAACAGAAAGGAAACATACCATTTGACCAATGAGGGTGTTGAACTCCTCCACAACATCTGGATTAGAATCCACTACATATATTTTTGTAAGATTGCTTCCAGAACTTTGATGATTGTTGATGAACTGAAGAACTGCGTTCCTGATCGCTGTGCAACTTTCTTTGACTGAAAACCCAAAGGTTTCACAGCCTATTGTTGGCATTGCAATAGAGGAACTGTTCCTAGCTTCTGCCTCCTGGAGACTATTCAGAATGGCAGTTTCCATGTAGCGAGGGCCCAGGGACTGGTCACTCTGAGGCAAGATGGCATAAATAAGAGTCTTGGCATAGTGACCCTGTGTATCACTGGGGATCACTTCCCCAGCGAGGAATGCTTGCTTTTCTTTTTGGAGTCTACTGCACACTGATTTAATCTGTGGACCTGCAACTTGAAGAAACTGCTGAGCAATAGGGTTATCAAAAGTCAGTTTGTTATTCATAGGACAAACAAAGGCATCCACATTATAGCGCAGTAGATTGTCTTCGGCAACTGTTAAAGTCATGCAGCTGCTAATGTTATGTGTGTAACTCTTTCCTGCGACTTTCTCTGCTGAGAGGTCAGCCATGCATGCCCACTCCCTGGCCTTGGCCTTTACATTGGCTTCATGCTTCTGCAGGACCTTGGACTCTCCTGCCTTTGAATAAGTCAGTGTCTGTGTGAGAATGGATGACACATGCTTCATTACTGCACTTTTGGCATCTTGGATTTTCTCCTTTGCAGCTGTGACCTTCAGACAAGGAGAGCTCTCTGTCCTGCAAGGAAGTATCGTTACACCAAGGTCATGGATTTCTGGAACTTCAGACAATTTCATGCAAGAGTCGACAAACTCAACCTCTTGCAAAGACTTGAGATGGATGTCTTCGGTGGCTGGAGTCTTGTTCTCCAGGTAGTCTCTCACTTTTCGTGTGAGATGGGACACCACTTGAGCAAAACCACAGATTACAATCTGTCCCTCAGAGGGCATGATGTTGACATTATGAGCGTTATAGCTTAATAGCACTTCAGCTTTAAGTGTGTTCAAGAAGTTCATCCAGTTTTCACCACTGATCACAGAGGTTAGATCAGGGGTAACTTGGATAACCTCCTCTTTGAGGATCTCAGTTAATTTGTCTTCGGCTTTCTTGATGTTTTCTGTCTCTGCAAGGATCCTAAGAAGGTCGCCATTATGCATAAAGAAAGCAGGGATATTGTTTGGGACAAAGTGGTCTTGCTCAAATTTCTTTAGATCTAAGGACTTCAGGAATTGTAGCAGAGGCAATGAGAAGCTCAAGTCTTGAAGGACAACGTTCTTCTGTGCTTGCTTTATGACTGTCTCAGCAGCATTTACATCATCCTTTAAACCTCTGAGGCGAATGCTATGGCTGCTTTCATCCTTGGAAAAAATGTCACTACTGAGAGAGGAACATACTTGTTTTGCAACCAACTCGAACACCTCCTTTGATTCCAAGGGAATCACTTTATCAACAGTGTTTCTTTCTGCTTCTAATTTTGTTGCTGCATTGACAAGAAGGTCCTCTATTTTTCCTGAAAGGGTACTGATTGCCTCTTTTAGGCCGATTATTATGATTCTGCCTCTTGCATCCTCAAAGGAGAGGTCAACATCAAGACTAATAAGCTGCTGACAGTCCCTCTCTACTCTTTTCCACACCTCTTCCTCAACATCCAGTTCAACTGTACCATACTTGCTCAAAAAGTCATCTGCTTCTCTTATGGCCTTGGACTGCCAGGTTGGTCCAATACGCAATGCAGCCAAAGACTCTTTGTCCACAGCCATCTCCAGCTGTACTGCAGTGTGAGTTGTAGTCTTGTCAAAAATGACATTTGCATGAACCTTCTTGAGTCGACTCTGAAAGTCACTTTTGCACTGGTCATTTCTTTCAATGAAACCTAGGATTTCCTTGTCAACAGGAACGGTTAGAGTTGTGGAGCTATTAGACAAAGTAGGCGTCTTCCCTGTCAGAGCCTTCTGCAGACTTGGGTAAAACAGAAATGTGGTGAAATCAATGTTAAAAACATGATGCTTCTGTTCCACAACTTGGTGTGCATCTGTTGAAGGAAAAGAGGTATTTAAATTCAGATATTTTTGATGTCAGATGCATTTATGCAGAACATATAAAGAGTATTTCACTCTGACTGCTCTCTGAATGAGGCCAGAGGGCAGCTTATCAGGACAGGCATCATTTACCCATATCATGCTGGTCTTGTAAAAATGAATTGTGCATTATGTTCTTTAAACATGAAGATTAATGAAAGTTTATAAATAGGCCTCAAGGAGAAAAACCAAAACAGCATACTGGAAAAATGTAGGTAATGGGCCCTTTAACTTGACTGTGGTGGAACAGTCAGTAAGAGAATAATAACAACGGAGTTAAGAGGTTTTACAATAAGATTTATGATAGCAAAATTGACTGTAAAATGTACCTTGACTCTTTTCAAAGGATATAACCACACGTTTGTGTTTGTTGACCCAAATTAAAGACTTAATTTCCCCTCCACCACTCCTATTCTTATTGCTGAAGTAGAGGGTGAGAACATCTTCTTTCACTGTGCTCATATCCCCTTCCACCAGAATGGAATCTGTAAGCTCTAAATGAGAGGCTCCAATCTCCATGTCCTGCAGCTTTTTGGTAGTGCACTTCTTCAAGAATGTTTTTACATCTAGAGAAACACAATTCATGGTTATTATGTTATTTTACGTAATCCCTTCCACCCATTCTGATGAGATGTGGTAAGAGGTTCAAGGTTCAAGGTTACTTTAGTGTCTTCAGCAGCTGTGTACATGTACATAGTGAGATTTCTCCACAGACCACAGTGCAACATATAGCAACAGATATTCAACAGAGGACAACAGACAGACAATAAATATACAGCAAATGTGGCCATTTTGTAAATCTTCTGGGGTGAAGTAAATAAATTGTAAATAGTCAATGTTGCAATGTAACAGTAATGTGACTGGGAACTTAGTTTACCAGAAAATTTAAATACTGCACTATATATACACTATTGCAGATGAGCATATGTTGCATTGGAATAATATTCTTAATCGCATAGAAAAATCACAATGAGTAAGTGTAGAATATAACAGTGTCTTATGGTTGTTATGGTGCCTGCACTGGCAGTAAACAGGGTTCCAGTACAGTACAGGTGTAGCTCAGTATAAAACAAAGTATATACATTTTAAGCAGTATGAATAGCATAAAGTGAGGTGGTTAATAGCATAAAGACAGTTCGATGAAATGAATGATCAACACTAAGTGATTTTTGGCTGGAAACAATGTACTAAAAAGCCAGGAGTGCTGAACTCAAGCCCTAAACCTAAATGTCAATTTCTTCATTACTAAATGTCAACAAAGTTATTCTGAGTGGTTTGCTCTGAGAAGCTCCATATTAGAAAATTCTACAGAATTTAAAGTGCTTTAAAGTTTACAGTGGTAATAGGAATCAGACATCTGAAGTATTTAAAGATCACAGAAAACTGTTGTACTGAATGGCCTAAAACATTTCTTTTTAAAACACATTCAAGGTATTTTTAGAGCACTGTATATTGATTAGGTTTACTTGCTTTGTATCATTCTCAGCATTCCATAAAAACTCACTGGTGGGTTTGTTTAGAAATTAAAATGATTATATTCCCACTGCAAAGAAATCTGTGTCTCGTCAGGGAGCACCTTCACATCAAAAAACTTACTTACTTTTACCCATTTTTTTAATGGTAGATAACTGCATATTTTGGCTCACCAATATCTTCTTTGAAGGTGACCACAATCCGATCATCATCCAGAAGCTCCCAGGTATGTTCTGCTTTTTGAGAGCAGCTGCCAATAAACACTGCGATTAATTTGCAATTGCAGGTGTCTTTGAATCCAGTTAAGATGAAGCGCCGGGGGTCCCAGTTCTCTGATGCAATCCTTTCTTTATTCACTTCCACCGAAAGGCCAAAGTCATGTTCTTTCTGGTCCAGAATCTTCTGTGCATCTAAGATACCATGTAATGTTCTGTTAATTTTATTGACTCTCTGCAATTACTGATGCAGTAATGGTAATGTCTTACAAATCCATACAACCATCAACCCAGCATTATAATTGTGATATACAACGTCCTGCAAATGAAAAAGCAACTGCTATGCTTTCGGCGCTTGATAAGTAAGTGTTGGAAAAATATTATCCCTATTAAAGGTTCCTTCATATTAAAACATTATTCTTATTAAAGTTTTTACATATTAGCGAGTTAAAATCATTTTCTTCTGATTGTGTAAGCTGAGTGAAGTGTACTATTTTGTCTACCTATGCTGTTTGTTTTGTCAATATTTGTTCACTCTGGGAGAACTGTCTTCTCTGTCTCTCTGATAAAATGCCAGTCGAAGGAGGACGACTTGACTTGAAGTGTCTGGAGAAGATGGAATCCTCCCTTTTCTTCGGCTTTAGCACACTGTTTCAGATTAAATTGATTACAGACTTTGTTTTCGCAAATAACTAATAAGAAGTACACACACGCCGCTCACTGCTAGATCAATTGAACAGCACACTTTTAAGATTTCGAACAACTCCTCTGTAAGACATTGGTCTGACTGTTGTGACTTGTTCCCTTGCTGCAAGAAATTAATATGGTGAGCTTCCTTTTATTAGAGTTTATCCAAGTCCTTTTTGGGAATTTCTTTAACAGTAACTTTCTAAGCAATGGCGAAGTTTCTAGGGCTGGTTTGACTGTTTGACTCTTAATTAACTTTATTAATGCCGCTCTAAAAGTACATTTTAAGTATTTTAATTTCTGCATTTCTAATGGGAGAATAGGGTATTTATAGTAGAAGCTATGAGTGTAATCCACTGATTCTGTCAGCCACACAATCGGTATGGTTGTAACCTTAACAAATTAAAATCATTATTTTATTCATCATCACTCGTTCACTACCACAACTTACGCAACAAACAGGTTTTAACTTTCGGTTTTTCCCTTTCGCCTGGAACACACAGCAGTCTTCTTGGATAAGGGTCAGTATACTTACATTTAGTACGCTGCTCAAAAATATTAAAGGAACACTTTGAAAACACATCAGATCTCAGTGGGAAAAAACATGCTGGATATCTGTACTGATATGGGTAATGCATTAGGAATGAAAGGTTGCAACATGTTTGATGGAAATAAAAATGATCATTGTCATGCACCAGGCCCCACTGTACCTGCGCAGGGTCTGACAGTGGGTGTCAGTCCCAATGATGTCAGTGGCCATTCCTGGTAAAACCATTCCTGTTTTGAGGCTCGTCTTGTTGTAGACCCTCTAGTGCGCCAAAACAGTTCACTGACCAGATCAGTATCTCTGTAGTTTAATTGACTTGATGCTATACTCTTATTAAAAATTGTTACTTTAATTTTGTATATATGTATGCACTGAGCATTTTTTTTTATTTAAGTGATTAAAGTTTTTATGCATAAAATCTGTTAGCAACAGTGACTGCATTGCGGGCAGTTGGTGTGGATTTCTGAATTAAAGCAACTATAACTTCTTTTTATTGTTTTTATCATCATCATTGTGCATTTTGATGGCTGATTTTGGGCTGAAAAGAAAAAGGCTCAGAATACTAAATATTGGCTTGATGTCACGGCTAGGTCAGTGGCCAGTTAGGGCCACTGCTTTTTGGTTCACGTTTTTGTCCTGATTTTGCCCTGTCCTGTTTGTTCCTGTTCTGTGGACTTTTATTATGTACTCCCCAGCTGCCTTGTGTTTCCTGTGATGTCATCCTGTATATAAGCCTGTGTCTGTCTGTGTACCTCATGTCTCCATCGCCTCATGTTGAGTGTGTCTCGTTCCTGTTTCCCGTTCCTGTTTTCTGTTAATGTTGTCTGGAGGCCCACGTGCCTATTTGCGTTCCCGTTTTGTTTTACTTTCTGTGAATAAAACCTGAGCACAAGTATGGAAGCCTGCCAGCCTCATTCCTGTATGCTCCGGGGTAAATCAGAGTGTGGGCTTCGCGGCCCGCACTCTGACACTTGAATACTAGTGTAACTAACAAATACTTTTTACAAATTCAATCGTATTTTGAAAATATACTCAAATTATTCAGGCCAACCCTGTCAATTATACAGTATGCACTGGCAAAATGTACCTGTCGGTGTGGCAACTTTTAGAATCCAAGTGTTTTTTCCATGTTTTGTGAGTTCAGCATTCTCTGTAAATTGTTCAAAATACAGCGTAAGGGTGTCTTTATTGATGATGTCAGTAGTGGTGACAAGCAAGTCCTGTGTCCTAGAGTCCGCTTCATTTCCTGAGGCAGAGAAATTGATATTACTCAGTTTGCGCTGCATATAAGCAATGAATTGTGTGGCTAATTTACCAAATCATACCTTTATGACATCCTGAAGGAGACTTCTGCTGTTGGATCCATGTAAAAGAAAAAAATATATAGATTTATTAAGGATATGTGCGTGTGTGTGTGTGTGTGTGTGTGTGTACATACTGTGTATATAGTATAAATATATATATATATATATATATATATTTATATATATATATACAGTAAACATATATACAGTAAACCCCTGCTTTTGTGGTGGGAGTTGCGTTCCAGGAACACCCGCATATAGTGAGAAATAGCGTTGTTGTCCTAAAAATGTCTATTTTTATAGTGTAAACCCTAAATATGCCCCAAAATGCTCACAAAACATTTAAGTTTCATTTAAAACTGAAATTAAACTCCCATTTAAACACTACATTTAAACTGTACCTTTAAACACTACCTGTACTGTAGCTACAGCCATATGGGACGTCAGATTTATGAGACGTTTCTGTTTTAGCGTGTGCAGTGTGTCCGTCACCTGTATAAAATACACAACAGTAAAATAAGCAAGTTCACCTCCTCTGAAGTGGCTCGAGCTGACAGGATGTGCTTAAGCTTGTCCAGCTTAGGTTTAGGCAGCACTGAGGGTTTAACTTTTTCCGCTATGGCTCTCTGTCCTTCTGGACGATTTGCTGTCACCTCAACCACTCCTCGATCTTTGAAATCAACCTTGTGGGTTCCTTTCTCTAGCACTTTCTTCACATCTGGAGAACGAAAAGGATATGTTTAACTAAAAACAACCTCCTTCCTGGTATAGAGAACACACAATACATGGTGCTATGTTATATAAGGGTGACCGACAGGTTGGCAGTGTTGGACAGGGTGTCTTACCTGCTTCATCCAGGTAAACGAGCAGAGCTTTCCGTCTGTCGTCTGGATGCTCCTGAATCTTTAAGATCTCCCCTCCGGACCTTCTTTTGTTTTTGAAGTATAACTCCAGCTTCGACCGCACACGGCAAAAGTCATCTGGAAGACCATCCAGCACCAGTGTTTTCTCAGCCATGGTAAAATTAACTTAATGGTAAAACTAACTGAAATTATGAGCCCATACAATCTGATCTACTGTCCATTTTAGCCGATCTTAGCTCAGACGTTGTCCAGACTATGGGTGAGTGCCGGGCTGTGGTGTTTTTCTCTTTCAGATACTTTCACTTTTGTTTTTACAGAGAGTCGTGTGACTTCAAGGAAGTAGGTTATCAGACGGGTTTACGGGACCGAGTCAGCTTTGGGGTCTCAGGAACGAGGACGGCTCAGACGGTTGTTTGGTCAGTTTTTAACTAATCGAGAAGAATTAATTAAAAGTCTGTTTCGCGATGTCTTCTTCAGGAGATCAGCGTCGGATCAATGAAGAGGTAGGCTCAACCCAGCTCCTTCAGTTATCACAGGGCCATCACACCTATAACACCACCGTTTGGATGACTTCAAGTGTTTAAAAGTTCGGTCCAGCTGTTTAAGAGTAGCCTATGTGGGGTCGAACCTTCGTCCGGAGAAGCGAAGCGGGAATAAAGTAAAAATGAACCCAGTCCGGTCGAGGCCTCGGTGAAAACGAAACATAAACATATCGACCGGGAACTCGGAAAGTCCCACTAAAATCTGGTTATATTTTTGGAATTTGGTTTGGGAAAATGGCGTAGACGTGTATATTAATCCTTAGTATATTATAAAGTGTAAATATAAATGCATAGTGGGTTACCTAGGGCGGCACCAGTGTGGGGGTGGGGTTAATAATGAAAAATTATCGAAACGTTTGGAAAGGCATGTATAAAAATCCGTTGGATACAGATTTGGCCTTAATCCTTGGGGTGTTTTCCACTTTTCCCATTGTCAATGTTATATGTACAAACTGATCACACACATTTGCAGTTTTAAATTTACATCATACACACACACTCACACACAAACACACATACATATGTATATGATATGAACTGGTGGAACTATGGATCACTCTCCATTTTATTTAGTATAAAATCTTTTAAAGAAGAACCTACATAAAATACTACCTTAAAATAATGTCTCATCATACAACTAATCTAAACCATAACCCTCCTTTGATTGTTACAGTTTTTTGGTTCTTATTCTTAGAAGTACTAGGAGTATTGTTATTATCATTGTTATTGGTAGTGTTATCAGTGTAATTATAAGGTCTTGAATAAATGCACCTTGAAAGATCACTTGGAGATTCTGCACATACAAGGATGCTCTTTGGTCACTGAAATGTTATTGCCCCTGTTTTTTAATTTACAGAAGGTGGAAGAAGCATGGAAAGAGCTGGAGAAATGGAAGGTAGGCAACTTCATCGCTATATTAGCATAGATTACCATCTGTCAGGTTAGGGCTACTTGGTACAGAGGTCACCAACCTTGGAGATCCTGGTCTCTTGGTAATGAACTTCTTCTGAAGTCCCTGGTTGGCTGGAGCATTAACCCAAAGAACTTGAGATCAATGCCGGATGGTGTTCCTATGTCACTTAGAACCAAAGTTATTGTAATTTTAAAAGGGATTTAAAAATTCAATGCAAATGCACACACGGAACAAAAATACCCAAATTTATTTTACACTCAGAAAAAATGTAAGTAAGTAAGTAAACTTTATTTATAGAGCATAACACTTTGTGCTCATCAATGGGCTGTGAAAGACAGACCTTAAACAGCATAAAATAAAACAACACAATATTGAATAAAATGACAAATGAGATAAAATACAATATGAATAGAACGAGAAATATGTACCAGACACATATACTCACTATGATCATTTAAATGAGTAACATCTATCAGCTAAATTCACTCAAAAGCCAGGGTAAAAAAAGACGTTTTGAACCTATTTTAATAGAGCAGAATAGGCTGGTCTGGGAGAATCTAAAACTTCCCACAGACTTCGGTGCAATACCTGCAAAAGCCCTGGCACCCTTGAGTTTCAGTCGAGTATGTGGGAGAGCTAAATGGAGCTCACTGGATGACTGAAGGTGTCTGGTGGTAGACCATTGCTGGAAAAGTTCTATGATGTACAAAAGGCCTGGACATGCAGCGCTTAAAAACAAAAAGTACAATCTTAAACCTGATCAAAGTGAGAGCCAGTGAAGAGTTGCTAACACGGTTTAAAATGGCACCTCTGGAGACAAACTGTACTGATTTGTATCTGCATAAAGAGCATTGGAGCAGTTCAATAGTGAGTTAATAAAGGCATGAAAAACCATGGATAACCTAACTGAAGAAAATTACTCGTCAAACAACAATTTATGTTTTAGACAGTCAAGAAGCCTGTTTATCATGCGCAGCAACGTTTTACACGGTTTTTATTTGGTGAAATAAGATTTTGCTAATACAGGGGCAGTTGGGTGGCCTAGTGGTTAAGGCATCCGCCCTGCGACCACAAAGTCCGGGTTCGATTCCCAAGACCGCCAGGCACCGCTGAGGTACCCTGAGCAAGGTACCGTCCCCACGCACTGCTCCCCGGGCGCCGTGTTCCTGGCTGCCCCC
>JBBPDC010000002.1:4521001-4531829 GCA_037974485.1 Hemigrammopetersius urotaenia
AAAGGCCCAAGATGCGGCCGAGATGCGAAAACCCAACCTGGTAAAGACAGTCCCAGTCCGCCCCTGCGCGCATTACTTCGGTGAAAGCACCGACTTTCAAAATAAAAGGATTTTAAAAACCTGCGTTAATGCGTGAAAAAATAATTGTTGGCGTTAAGTAAATAATGCGTTAACGCGATAATAACGCGTTAACTTTCCCAGCCCTAATTTAAACCTGTTTCTGTTAGTCTTTCCTTGTCTGTCCATCGTCTCTTATGAGCTTAGTGTATGCCGTGTTTCTGCTTTGTGAGGTAATGAGAGGGGTGGGATGTCTTTGTTTTGAAAATGTCAGTGAGGGGCACCAATGATCTTGCTGGCTGGATTCACTATGCATTGCAGGGTCTTCCATCTGGAGGTGGTACAGCCTCCATACCCAACAGTGATGAAGCCAGTAAGATGCCCCGATAGAATGAGCACATGATGGGGGTGGGATTCTCCCCAGTTTGTGGAGAAAGTAGAGGCAAGTTTGAGCCCTTTTGGCCAGCAATGTAGTGTTGACAGGCCAGGAGAGGTCCTCAGAGATGTGTGTCCCCAGAAACTGTTTACCCTCTCTACAACAACATCATCGATGGTCAGGGAGGATGCTGCGAGTGTCCTCGCCTGAAGTCTATCACCATCTCTTTAGTCTTTCCCATGTTCAGGAAGTTCAGGAAGAGTTTGTTATTTTTGCACCACTGGACCTGTTGGCTCACCTCATTTCTATATTTGGCTTCATGGTTATTGGTGATGAGGCCCACCACAGTCGTGTCATCCGCAAACTTAACTATGTGATTTGTGCTGTAGGGGGGTAAACAGTCCTGGGTCAGCAGAGTAAAGAGCAGCGGGCTGAGCACACACCCTTGAGGGACCCCTGTGTTAAGTGTGATGGCTTCGGAGGTTTTACTGCCGACCTGCCCACACTGTGGCCTCCCTGTTAAAATGTCTAGCTCCCAGTTGCAGAAAGATGATTTCAGTCCCAGGTGGCTGAGTTTCTGCATTAGTTGCTGGGGAATTATTGTGTTAAATGCTGAACTGAAGTCTAAGAACAGCATACGGACCTGTTCTTTTTGTCCTGGTGGGTGAAGAGCCATGAAAATGGCATCCTCTATGGACCTGTTTGACCTGTATGCAAACTGGAATGGGCCATGGGAGGGAGGAAGGATGGACGTTCAAAGACGTTCATGGGCCAGTAGTCATTATAACTGGATGCGAGTTGTTTCTTTGGAACAAGTATTATGATTATGGCTTTGAAACACATGGGGACAACAGCTTGGCTCAGGGAGATGCTCCACAGCACAGTCCTTCCAAATACGAATAGAGATGTTGTCTGGCCCATGTGCCTTACGTGGGCTGATCACTGAGAGAGTCCGCTCAAGGCTGGCTGGAGTCAAACATATGGCCTGCTCGTCTGGAGTGGGAGTGGTCTTCTGTGTGTTGTTTTGTGTTTCAGGTTGTTTTGCAATGTGATGTCACTCTCACAAGTCAGTGGTAGAGAGGATTTGGTTGCCCTGCCAGAGAGACTATGCATTTTTTGTATAGCAAAATACCTTGTATACCTGGCTTAGTAACAGCAATGCTTGTAATTTCAGTGAAAGAACTGTTAGTCCAGAGTATGCAGTCTTAAATGCCTTAAAATATTCGTCATTAAAATGCAGGATGGATCTCCCTTAAATGTGTCAGTTTTTTTGGCTCTCAAACCAAGCCCTATATGTAATTGCTGAAACCTATTTAGTGATGCTAAGCACTAAGGCTTGTATTTTGAGTTAAACCTAGAGCAGAACATCTCCTGTAAAACACATCTTCTGATGTTGGGGACATTGACCTGCCTCTTGAATGTAGGTCTTGGAGCTGCTGGGTATGAAAACTTGCTTGTGAAGTAAAGACTGGAATACAGTGAATATTTGCATCTTATTTCCTTCTTCTACATTAGAATGTGTGCATTGATTAGAATGTGCAACTTCAAAAAAGGCCCGTTGTAGTCGGCACTCTTTACTCTTACAAACCATGTATATCTTTGCTTTAGTCGCCTGACAGGAATGATTAAGCACTCAAACACCTCCCCGCTCCCGGAGGAGTGTTTGTGTGATGTTTGTGGGGAAAAGACCTTTCTTTTAAAGGACTTTACAAAGGAATTCCCTGAAGGCTTTCTGTCTAAACAATAGGAATTCCTCAGATTCCTGGCCTTGGAACAGCATTAGGACGTCAAACATATCCTCATTGAAGTCTTAAATTGTGACACAAAGAGCACAGATTGATGGTAACAAGATTTTGGCTGACGCATGGAAAATTGGGAAAGTGTCAAACTATTCCTTTGAGAAGATTTTTGAGGTGCATCTAACTGACATGGGAAAATTTCATTTTCTGAAAGCAAGTCTGTTAACTGCATCTTAAATGGCTATTTTGCCACTTACATTAGTTGCTAAATATGCAGTTCTGGCTACGTATTCACAGCTATGTGGAAAACCAGAAAGTCTGGTATGCGTCGGGTTCAGTGTCTTTTGTTGCATTTTCTCACAATACAAACTCTTCAGTGACCTACATTTTTTCTAAACTCACTCTGAGTAAGAGGTTTATTTTTCTGTGTAAATTCTTCTTTTCAATTTATACGAAAAAAAGCAGTTTGTGGGTTTCCTGAAGTGCTGATGTAATTCTGAGAAGGATAAATGCCTTTTCCAGAAGACGGTCAATCCTGCCAACAAGTGAACTTCCAAGAAAGCGCGTCAAGTACCTCTGAAGTACCATAGTGCTGAAAAGAATTGACCGTTACGGATACACTCCTTAAAAGGTCCCAAAGTGGGTAATGCCACTGGGAATTAAAGGTGGTTATTCTAAAGAATCTTTCCATAGATGGTTCTTTAAAGTACAGGAAGAACAAGTTTAGTATGCAAATGTGAAGAACATAATAAAAGTTTAAAGAAACTCTAAACTGTTTCCACTCCTTTAGATCTCAATCAGAGATAGTAATATATCCAGGGTTGGTAGATTTGGTTTCAGTCCCATTACAGTGTAACTTACTATGTAATATTCTGTCAACCAAAAGTAAATATAAAACATTTAATCATTAAGTGCGAAATAATAATAATCAAAATAATAATGCTCTGTGTCTTGTTTTATTCCTCAAATATTTAATAGAATAATAAAAAAGTAAAATAGTAAGTAGCCTTAATATTAATTAAAGTTTCTCATAGAACCCAAGCCAAAACTCTCTTATCTTTGTAGATATTACTTTAGACAATAGTTTTGTCTGACACTGAGTTTTTTATCTCTGCTTTCACAGGGTCACCTTACTATGACAACGTGCGGCCCCTCTCCTACCCTGACTCAGATGCCGTCCTTATCTGTTTTGATATCAGTCGACCAGAAACTCTGGACAGCGTGTTAAAAAAGGTTGGTAGCAAAAGACTCCCGAATCTCTAAAAATGATAATTGCATTTCCCCATTTCTCTAAAACAGAAAAGCAGGTTTATGTAGTAATGGAATCTGCAGATGGAGGGATAGTCGGCGTATTAGTGGGTGATTTGGCCTGAGCTCTCTGAGTGGTCAAGTTTCTTATGTTTCAATTGCACAGACACACAGACACACAGAGACACAGAGATGAGAACAATATAAGATATAAAGTCTAAATCCAAAAATCTACACTGTACATAAATACTAATAAATACTAATGGTAACAGAACAATGTAAAGAAATGTATAGATCTCTCTTGTGGATTTTGTTATTTCAACACACATTTCCAAAGATTATCTGTTTATAAAGCTATTACAGTAATTTCTTTAACTCCCCAATCCCCTACAGTGGAAAGGGGAAATCCAAGAATTCTGCCCCAATACCAAGATGCTGTTGGTGGGATGTAAATCTGATCTGCGCACAGACCTCACAACCTTAGTGGAGCTTTCAAACCACAGACAGACACCAGTATCATATGATCAGGTGAGTGGTTATTAAATTTCCATTCAGTTTCAGTTAGTGACACAGTGAGAAGCTCTGGTATGATACAAATACAAAACGTCCGGGACAGAACAGTGAGAACAAAACTAGTTTGAAACAGTAACAAATACACTTGGAGTTCACAGAGTGGACTGTAGATTCTGAATAAAGAGTATCATACGAACAATGAATACAAAATTATAAAGAGTTTAGTGTGTATCGACTTCTTAAACTGGGGGCACACAGTTCTAGTCCTAGTTATGTGCCCCTGCCTTAAACACTGTATACCACATTTTTCACTTCCTGACTCTCATAACTTCATAATTAGTTATTGGGACTAACCCCACCCTTACATAGAAATGTACCATCTTTACAGGCTGCAAATGCAGTAAAATAAGTAAAGAAGCCTGAATGTTCTTAAGTTTTTGTGCAATGTACACTGTTGACCTCATTTAAAAAATAAGCAAAACAGCTCTGAAATAATGTGCCTCCTCTCGTTGATCAGGGATCAAACATGGCCAAGCAGATCTCAGCTCCTTATATAGAGTGTTCTGCGCTTCAGTCGGAAAACAGCGTGAGGGACATCTTCCACGTTGCCACACTGGCCTGCGTCAACAAAAACAAGAATGTCAAACGCCACAAGTCCTCCAGAGCCACCAAGAGAACATCCCACATGCCCAGCAGACCCTACCTGGACTCAGTCACCTCGGATATGCGTAAAGACAAGGCCAAGAGCTGCATAGTCATGTGAAGGTGCTGGGGGCCATATGGTTTGCGTTTGTTCTGGAGATGAGGACCAGGGCGCGAAGACATGGAAACGATCCGTCTTCACCTTCCAGAACCCCTCAAATAAGCAGTGGGGATTGGAGGGTGATGTCTCGGTACTTTATGTGCTTCACTTTTGGTCCATTCTCCCCCAGCTGCATTAAGCTAGTCACAAATGGAGCCACCAAATGCTGGAGGAAGTTCTTGCAAAGCTCTTCTTAGAACAAGAAAACTGCATAATATTCTTTTGGAATAAACTGGAGGGCGAGGATAGCATGATGACGTTAGTCAGTCCGTCCCAACACAAATATTTGAAGGACAGGTCGAAGACCTTCACGGAGAATGTGTACCTTGTTGCATCTTGTTGCATTTTTTGTAAAAAATGGGAAAAAAATAAAACGCCTGAAGGAAAGTCATGTTCCAACAGCTTCATACAGCTGTTGACCTCGTAGAAGATAAGAAAACAGAATGCACTCACATAGAGAGACAATGTGACACAAACATTGTGGCTAAACTTTTGTTCGTGTGTTTTATTTTTTGACTTCTTGTGAAGATGGACTGCCTAAATGGAAGTTGGGATGTTTGGAAGGATGGAAAATGATGCTGAGATGCTTAACCTCAAAGCGTTGATGGTTCTTGTGTTTTATTTCTCTTTTTCTTTGACAAAGCCAAAGAAGTGTCCAGCTTTAGTGTCATAGCTGCAGGGTTTTGGACTGTTAAGTCTACCTGTGCAGTCTTAAATGTTTGATCATGTTGTCAGTGGTAGTTCTGGCTTGGCTTGTGGACATATCAACAGACCTGGTAGTGTGAATCCTGATATTAGTACTGTTTTAAAGCCTCAACTCCAGTGCCTCCATATGTGTGTATGTGTGTGTGTGAGTATGTGTGTGTGTGTGTGTGTGTGTGTGTGTGTGTGTGTTGGTTGATGCACCCCAAGCTTATCATGGCCTGGGGCCTCAGTATTGTTGGACTCAGTACAAGGAGAGTTTCTGATACCTCTTCATAATCCATCAGCATCTGGAACTGTAAGAGAATAATCTCAGCTATGCAATACGCTGACTCTGGCCCATATCAGCAATTGGAAAAAAAACAGCTGGCCTGGGGAAATACACTACCAGCCAAGTGATTTGGCACACAGTGATATTTCATTTACTCACTTAATACACTTGATATTCTTTGCTAAATACAATTAAAGTTTGTTGACCATTCGAGTCTCTTTATTTACCATAAAAATGTCACCTTTTTATCACTAGTAACCTACAAAAAATAATATAATTATAATGTGGATCACCAGACAAGTGTTCGATATTTAACAAGCTTTTAAGTGACCATTCAAAGTTGAAGAACAGTCTTTAACTTTGAATACACTGTTACCAGTTACATGTTCTTTCATCTTATTGAGATAACTTGTTTTATTTGGCATATTTTCATTCATAGTTGTTCATTCAACAATATTTCCAATATTTAACAAGAATAAAAATCTGCAGTTTATGAAATACATAGAAGAGTGGTAAAAACCTGTGGTGTGCAAAAACTTGACTGGTAGTGTTTGTACATCGTCAGCTGGAAGTTGACAGAAGTTTGAGAGTCACTCAAGTCATTCAAGTGGGCTTCTTTGTTTCACTGAGATCCATTTCTCTGTTTGGCTGAAACAGTCAAATAAACGTTCACCCTTTCGATCTCAGTCCAAATCAAAGAGAAGGTTAATTCCATATCAAGGTGTACCATATGTAAGAAACTTAACACACACTTTAGCAACTCCCTACTTGATCTGCTACTTAAAATTGATATAAGCATGCCGTAAAAAGGTCATAGGTTGACATAAGTTTTCGATTTTGTTATGTACCACAAGTACATTGGGTCATATTAGTATTTTCATGACTAGTAATGACAGAATTCATAATGTTTAATGTAATGATGGCTAACTAGAAAAGGCTCAGTAAAAACTAAGCATGTGATGTAAGCAGACATTAAGCATTATCACATGACATCGTCCATGAAGCTTGTATAGCATGTTTATATCAATATTATATAACAGGGATCAAGTAAAGTGTTACCCAACCTTCATTATAATTCGTAATTTATAATAAAACAGATTTCTTTTAAAATTGAAGTCATCTGTTAGGCTACACTCATAGGTGCCTCCAAATTCCCTTTTTTAACCTTGCAGACACTTTTACCCTGATTTTAAAAGTCTTGTTAGCTGTAGAGCATCTTTTTTGGAATGTTGGAATCCATATTTGTATGTCTGTAATGATGGATGTTTCCACAGTATTTATTGAAGTTATATTTTTTTTCTTTGAAAATAAATCGCAGTGTACAGTACGATGTTATGTTCTTCTTGTTTCGTTCCATGTAGTGCATTTTTGTACTATTTCATCATGAAATGTGCCTAAAAATCTGAGCTCTCCTGGTTCAAAGGTAAAATGGTCTTATCATATCAAAGCCCTCAAAGCAAATATTCATGGTACACTTCACTGAATTAAACCGTTTTTATTGTAGTGTGGTTATGGTTTGATTCATCAAGGAAAGTCACCTTTTTTGTTGTTTGTCAAAGACGTCCATGATGTTAATTGTGTCAGAAATACGCATCACTGGACATTTAAATAGGAGTGAACAAAAATGAAGAGGATGTAATAAAGAAAAAACATTATGAAGGGGACTTTTCCATTATAAAGTAAGAGTATATACAGTATGTATAATAAGAAATACATAGACATCATTGGGGGTATGGCATCAATGGTAGTAATAGTTAGCAATAGTTACTGAGCTGCTACAAACATCCATTCATTCTTTCATCCATTATATGAGCCACTTATCCTAATCAGGGTTGCAGGAGGTGCCGAAGCCCATCCCAGCTCATAGGTTTGGAAAGGCAGGGAAAGACACTGAACAGGTTGTTTGCACCATGCCGTGTAGAATATATACACACTATTTATGGCTGAAAGATTAGTGGTTGACTGTAAGGAGGCAAAACCATCATATATATCATGGAAATCATGGAAATGGAGACTGTACTTGGACTGTTGTGATCATTGAACTGTCACCAGTAGAAGATCTGCAGTCCGTAAAGGTTAAAGCCAGATGCAAAAATCTCATAATCCTACAGCTTAAAGACCAGCATTTTCAATTCATTTAAAATAGATTTGTCCTGCATCAATGTAATTGAAGGTGCACTTGTTACAACACACAGTAACCTAGATTTGTATTCTAGTACAAAGTTATTGCATATGCAAGAGAGCCAACAAAGTTCTAATCACAATAGTTTGTGTTTTTGTCAAGAATTAATGGCCATATTATTATATCTGATGCTTTCTGGCATTGCAGTGCGAGGAAAATCATGCTCTGATTTTTTTTTCACAGTAAAACAAGACTTGATGTCCAAAATGAATGGATTTTGGAAACCGAAAGCGAGAATTTTTTGAGGTCATGATGGCTTTGATGTAACTGTAGACTGTCTGGCCATGTGTGTCAAATGTCTCCACACCCACATAGTCCTTCAGCATCATGCTGGAAATGGAATGCCTCTATTAGCTGTGGCATGCAGTCTCTCGAGCTGTGAACGGTCACTGCGTGATGGAAAATTTCATGCCCCGCTGATGCTTTGTTTGAATTGTTGGGGGAATGTGCATGGTGATACACAGCTTGAAGGATTACAGCCAAAGCTGGCAAGAGATGTTCTCCACGCCATCATACACAAACCTGCACATCTATTGTTGCCTCTTTTTTCAGCTTAGAAGGTTCAAACCAAATCTAATGGCCATATATTTGCTGCACGGGTGCAAAAAGTGATGTTTAAAAGTGGGTTATTTGGTAATTATTGAGTCTTTTGTGCAACCGTCATGCATGAAAATTCACACTGCAAAGAATTACGGCCAAAAATCAAAACTTTTTCACAGTTTATCCATAAACCGTATCCATAATTGTGGAATGTGGTAGACCACTGCTGAAGAGTGATTAGGCTAGTGGTGACCTAGTGGGTAGGATATTTACCTCTGGACCAAGAGGTCCTACCTTCAGCACCATCACCAGGTGCCTGAGCAAGTTGGTCCAGGGAGACTGTACTTGTTAGGGAAGTCGCTTTGGATAAAAATCTGCTAGATGTCATAAATGTACATCTCTGATGAGCATCACTATAAGACTATGCAGGTTTATACTATATACAGCATATCATGGTCTATAGACTGAGGCCCACATAGTGAGGCCCTGCCCTGTAAAATGTCTGGAGACTTGACTTTCAAAATGTCTTTAAAGGACCTGTACCATGGAAAATTAAATTTTCTTACAAAATGTTTTATATAAACACTGAAAGTTTTACATATACCATTCAGTGCATTTACAAATATCCTCCCATATTCAGTCTATAGCAGGTTTGTAAGGGATGCACCAAGACACACATATATTCATTTCAAAAGGCAAGGTTTTAGTATCCAAAAAAAGTAAAAGAAATGTACAAACTAGATGTACTGAACTGAATGAACTGAACTATAAAAGAGTTCAACCAAAGCAAACTTGACTCAAAACAAAGACATTGGACATGAGTGACTAAACAAAACCAACCTCTCACAAAGAACCAAAGGGGAATGTATATTGTGGCTTTGCCAAACTAAATAGAAAGGGGTAAACAAAATACAAGTTGTCTTCTAACATATACATAACAAAAGCGCCTAAGGCCAAAATCCACCTCTGCGATATGATGTAATATGGAGGCCCAAGATTTAGGTACCCTCAGCCCTCAGCCAACCAGGATGGCACCGCACTTACGCATAGCCTATCCACTTATTCGGCCTATAGCAGGTTATATATATCCTGTTACTTTACATATACCCACTTATTCAGCCTATAGCAGATTAGCAAACGCCACAGATTTTCATTTGTTATTGTAGGACAGAAAAGACTTTATCCTGATTTGCCCCCAACACAACCTGTTAGCGTGTAGATCGTGTCTCATGATTGTTAGGATGCCACCCTCTGCTGCAGTTATCTAACAGTAAGCTTGGGATAATGTTTTACCTTCCTTACCATCCTCCTCACTGTATGTGTTGGCAAGATAAACTTGGGTCCTCGTCCAGTCTTGTTTGTCACTGTTCCCATTATTTAAAATTTTTGAATAATTGCTGTGGATATGGGCAAGTTTAGGTGAGTAGATATTTTCTTTTAGCCATTTCCTGTTTTATGAAGATAGGCTTACTTGAATGACCTTACCTGAATAGCATGTTCCCTTGTCTTTCCGATGTTGAAGAGTGGCAAAGAGAAACACGGGGGTTCACGTCGGGTCCGTCGGCCACCCGGTTCCCAACAGCCCGAGAAGCCTGGGGCTTCCTCCAGCTCACCACCCTGCCGACTCGTCCCCGACATGCCTCCCGAGGTTGTTCCTCGGTGGGTCTTGCAAGCCTCATCTCCAGCCCGCAAAGGTGGGGCTGAAGGGCAGAACGATCGTGGGGAAACGGCAGGCCCCCACGTTACGCCAGAGCTCCACAACAAGGAAGGCTGGCTCGGAGCAAGCGAGTGCGGCCGATGGTGAGAAAAGCAGCATGATCGGCGTCCATCCAGAGCAAACAGGCGACGCGGAGTCAAGTGGCGCGGCCAGCGCAGAGCCAGAATGTGCGACCGGCGAGGAGCCTGACGACGAGGCCAGCGAGGTGCCAGAGGGTGAGGCCGGCGAGGAGCCTGACGGCGAGGCTCCTGTTTTGGTTTTTAGTTTTGGGACTTTTATTTTGATATTCGTGTATGGTTTGTGTTCCCAGCTGTCTCGTGTTTAGTTTAACTGATTATGTTTTGTGATTGGTTTAGTTCAGTCCGTATGGACCGTAGGTATCGGTCTATCACCTTATTTAGACGTCACGTTCCTGTTTCTTATGCATCGGCCATCGAGCCAGGTTTTGTTTGTTTCTGTTTATGTTTGACCTTAATAAAGAAACCTCATTCATGGATGCCTGCCTGCCTGTCTGTAGTCTTCCAAGAGGTAAATCACGGGAGCCGGTTAACCCCCAATCCCGTTGTCACGGCTGAGGGCCATTAATGGCCACCGTGCTTTTGTGTGGGTCTCTTATTTTGCCTTGTTTTGATTTGTGTCACATGTTTTGGTTCCCCACCTGTTTCCTGTCTGCGTCTCCCA
>JBBPDC010000002.1:4531929-4544448 GCA_037974485.1 Hemigrammopetersius urotaenia
ACTGCCCCCTGTAGGTAGGGAATGGAAGTCGCTTTGGATAAAAGCATCTGATAAATGCTGTAAATGTAAATGTAAATGTAAATGTACTTCACCATCACACTCCTTCTTGTAACCTTCGCTCCGCAGATGCCAACCTTCTATGTTCACCTGTCTGGACAAAGCACCGAACCTGTGGTGACCGAGCCTTCGCTGCAGCCCCTTCCGTCTGGAACTCCCTTCCACAACCCATCAGACACTGTACAGACCTGGCAACTTTCAAGTCTCTTCTCAAAACCCATCTCTTCGAATCTGCTTTTGGCCAATAACCACTGTTATTTCACCCACATGCATGTGTTTACCTGGTCCCTCTTATTTGTTCTTACTTGTGTTGCCAACCTATGTAAAAATGCTTTTTGATTATTGTTTTTAATGTAAATTTTAAACTTTCCAATTCTATGTAAAGCGTCTTTGAGTATCTTTAAAAGAACTCTATAAATAAAACTGTATTATTATTATTATTATCATTATTATTATTTTTACTACTACTGCTACTATTGTTATTGTTATTATTATTATTATTATTATTATTATTATTATTATTACTTGTAATAGTCAATGCCTTATCTACAGTATATCATAGAAAAGAACCACAATCATTTTATTATGGGAACTGAAGCTTATTTTTTTAATGTTTATATTGTGGTTTCATACTTTATACAAATATTGAATTCCTCCTCCCCTGTTCTGAGGAACAGAGGTGCCAGGATGTGCCCAGGGGGGCCTATTCTATTGGGATGCAACACTTCCACAATTCAGGCTGCATCCTAGTCTCTAATTGAAGCTTTTTCATCTATCTCTGAGCCCTGATCTCTACCTACTAAACATCCACCTGAGAACTGAAGAAAAAAGTGTCTTACAATTTTCTTTGTTTGATTTCCTATATATTTGAGCCTAAAAAACATCGTACAGTTTTACATTTCTTTGAATATATGTGTCACGGTTGGGTCAGTGGCCCCTAGGGCCTCTGCCTGCCAGCCTGTCTGTCCCTGGTTCCCCCGAGGTAAATCACAGGAGCCGGTTTATTTTAATTTCCCAGCATTCACCGTAGAGGACAACAGGACAATTTCCGTTTGAAAATAGAACGGAATTTAGAAAACGAAAAACGTGATATTAACCCAAGAACACATTCAATCAAAACATTAACATTCTGTATCACTCTTCTGTTGCTTGTTGCTTGTCAGGACAACAAATAAGGTATTTACTTCAACAGTGAATTAGAAGTCATAGAACATGCTCTGAGTATTTTAGGCGAAATAGTCCTGGAAGCATGTTTTATTTTTGGTTATACAGAGGAACATCTCGCATTTGGTGCACCTCATGTATGTCTCCCTAATTTTCTCTGGGAACAACGACTACAAACGTCTCTGGTTTTGGATGAGACCCCTTTTCTAGTGTTCTGATTGGCAAACATGACTTTCCATGTGGATTGACATGTTGCGTGTGTGGATGTTTGATTTCTCCATTGGTCAAGAGGTCCCTCAGTTCAGCCTTTTTTCAGCCGCTAGAGGCCGCTATGTTTTGGGGGTTTTGATTGGGGTTTGGGGTTTGGCTTTTGTATTTAAGTTCATTAGTGACCGATCCAGTTGTCGGTCCACTGTCATTTTGGCTTGTTGTGTTTCTCCTACTCCTTTTGTTTTGTATGGGGTACTGGCCCTCGTGCCAGCTTAGTTTTTTACTATGAAAATAAAGGTAAAGAAAATGCCTGCCTACATGCCTGCCCTCATTTGGGAGAGAGGAGAGTTTGTGACATAACTTTTTGAATTAGTCTATAATACTTTTGATCTGAAATATATAAAAAACTAAAAGGATAATGTAATTGTACATTTAAGTTATATTTAAATACATTTGTAACAATAGAAATAGTCAATTTCCATTCCACTTTAGGAATGGCCTCTAGATGGGCTTCAAAACAGGGTTAATATAAAAAATCATCTGTTTATGTATTGATTATTCTAAAGTGGCTTTCACCATGATTCAGTTCAATATATTTCCAAACCAGGTCTACATTATAATAATGAAATCAACCAGCCACATTCTTATCAAAAATCCACCACAGTAACTATTCGTTTATAATCAAACACAGACCTTTTAATCCCTTGAAACCCTAACGGCCCATACAGTGCAGTGTGATGGACCATTATCTATCACTATCAGTGCTTTTACTGTACTGTGAGGTACAGGGAGGCAATCAACCACATATAAGGAAGCAATTTTAAGCCTATTCAACCCTCGTCCGGGCTTGAGTAAGCACAATCAATGCAGACAACAGAAAAGCAAGGGAAAGCTGCCAGAATGTCAGCTGGAAGTCAGAGGGAAAGCAGTGATACAGTAAACAACACTGCAGGTCCAATTACCAGCCACTCAACTCGAAGGAACACGGCACTGCTCTCACATAGTCCACGTTATATTCTGTTTAGATGCTATATCTGCAGAATCACTACATATGTTTAACTCTTTGAACATGAGCAGCACGGATGGAAAACTGACGGCAAAACAACTTATGACTGGACTCTTATGCTGGTAGAAAGTCACTTGCTGTTCAAATAGAGCAATAAAGAATCTCCTCTTTCTCCTTTTAGATGCAACAAGACTGTGTTCAGCCATGGGAGCATGAGTGTGGACTAGTATTCCCGATTTTTTCTTGATGTAAGACGCCACTCTAGCCCATTCTACAGGATTGGAATGAAGCTGCATCACTCCAGAGAATGCAGTTCTACAGCCAAATGCTCAGGGGGCTTGATACCCCCTGGCTAGTGCTTGGCCTGGACATCACAGGCTCATGTGTGACTGCTCTGTAGTGTCCCATTTAATTACTCATAGGGTATGTAGACAGGCTAATATTCTTTAAGGTTATTTAATTCCTGTTTTCCAAAAATAAATAAATAAATGCCGTCTCTCTCTCTCTCTATCCCCTTCTGTTTATTTCTAAGACCTAAAAATGCTGCTGCTCTCGTTCAAAGTATTAAACTAGACACTAATGAATGTGTTGATTGCCTCCATATTTTTGGCCTGTAAAGTAGGCAAACTACATCAAACATCTCCTTTTTCTCCAGGTTGCTGTGGCACATTTCAGTGGAATAACATGAAAGTAGACTGAAGGGAGCAGAGCGAGTTCCACCAGAGCGTAATCCCAACAACTGCCACTTTCTCCTGCTAAGACCAAAAGGTAGAGGAAACAGAAAGAGGCAGACAGGCTTTGCTGGAAAGAGCCCAGCCTCAGTACACTGATGCAGGTTCCTTCTGTTATTAACAGAACTGTTCTGGCAGCCATTAGTTTACCAAGAGCCAGTAGACTGCTTGGTCAATGTAGTGTGACATGTATCACCTATTCATTTGTGTTATTGCATCAGGAATCACACTATTGTTCACAGTCTGTATTGAATTTTGGCAAAATTCCAGCGCTAAAGCGCTCTTTAATAGCTGGCGGAGTGAACATGTATTTGAAGTTTTAATCGGTTGATGAGGAGCCGAGTATTGAGTGTTCAAAAATTAGATTTTTCTGGTTGAGGCACCACCGTAATGTATGGGGAGAGGGAGTGATAGAGGGTCTCAGAGCAAGTATTGTGAAGTATTTGGAGGTCAGAAATGACAAAATAGGGAACAAACCAGTCTTGCGGAGCTAAAGACACAGGAGACTCATGAACAGATTTTAAGACACTAAAGCTCAGATCAGCTCAGATTAAAAAGACCCAATAAAAATAATCAGCCAGTGAGGCTTTTCCCACCCATTTTTAGGCGAGAGCAGTGAGCGCAACCCCTAGTTTTAATTCACTTTTTTATATGAATAAACACTTCACTTGTTACCTGTTACATAACACGGACGTAACCATGTCATGGCATATGCTGTCATGAGCTGTCACAATACATTGTGTACATTGACATAACAGTGGGTTCCCCTTAATAGCCACTGCACCGTCCATTAGCACCAATGGAATTGAAATTTGCAGTGTTTTAGCACCAAGCTTTCTGTAGCCTGCCATCTGCTGACCTTGTCATCCGTCAACTCTGGGTGGACAAACGTTTTTGTAATTCACTACTGTTTGCTACATTTTTGAAGCAATTGGATTGTAAGCAAGGTTAAGCGCTACACAGTAAAGCGTTAATACACATGGAATGATACACTTTATTTATTGCTTCATGTTTCACTTACAAAACTTGGCACCAAAATATTTCCCCGACAACTTGTGGTCGGTTCAGTTTTTGGTGGCTGACAGATCTGAGGACAAATCACAGTTCATCAAGCTTTGCTTTGGTCAAGGATCCCACATTTGAGGTTAATGTTACTTCAACATAAGTGACACACTTTTGAAGGTGTCTTAGTTCCAACCATAAGCTGGATGACTTTCTTTGAGACACCAAGACACTCCTTGCTTTGAAATACAAAACTGAGCTCCCGTCCTGTCCTTACATTATGTAAGACCTACTGCTGGAGTTCTAAAGTGTAAGACTATGGAGATTACTTGATATGTGCTTCCAGGTCACAGAGACCTAATGTTTGAATCCATCAATCCCAGGCTACACATATTAGCAAAAGGGAAATAAGGCTGTGGAACATCAATGAAAGCTTCACCATCATTAATTCACGTCTTGCGTGTTCCAGCCTCAGTGCAGTGCAGCCATATATGGTATGACCGTCTTAGAGCAGGAGATGGGTTCATGAATATCCTTCTAAAGTGCATAAAACCTCTCCCAGTTCCACTAACTTCCTGGATATTTTTTCCCCGATGGGAAATTAATCCATGTAAAAGTAGCTCTTCTGAGCTTTTTTCTTGGATGTTCACATCACATGACAGAGCAGGTTTTGGCCTTGGTCTTATGCAGACACGACATTGAGTCCAGCTCAGGTCTGCTGGGCATGTGTGACGTTCTCTTGGTAGCCCTGGAGGACTTGTGGCGTTTGATGTTCTTGTTCTTGTTGACGCAGGCCAGTGTGGCCACATGGAAAATGTCCCTCACGCTGTTTTCTGACTGGAGCGCAGAACACTCGATGTAAGGAGCTGAGATTTGTTTGGCCATGTTTGAACCCTATAAAGCAAAAATCCAAGTCAATACATGCAAAGCTCTATTGCCAGGCTCATTTATTTCTAAAGATATTTGAAGGTAACCATGTTACAAGCGTCCGATTTGTCTCTGATCATGAACTCACCTGATCGTAGGACAGTGGCAACTCATTGGACAACTGCACAAATGTGGCCAGGTCTGTGCGCAGATCCGACTTACAACCCACCAGAAGAATTTTGGTGTTGGGGCAGAATTCCTCAATCTCCCCTTTCCACTAGAACAGAAAAAAAAATTCTTTGATCAACACATTGAACCAAAGCAAAGTTGGTCAGGGTTGATCTATCTTTCATTTACACCTCAAAAACTCCCGATCTAACTAAGACTTGCAATCTTTTTTCTAGCCTAAGAGTCTTCTTGATCTTGTTTTGAGAATAATATACTATATAAGAGCAGACTTGGTACGATTTCTTGAAATATGGAAAAAATTAAACAATCTAAATAATCTTACAAAGTGTAAATATCTTATTGCATTGGCAGATCATTTCACTTGTTTCTAGTCTAAAGATTTCTTTAAATAGGAAAAAACAATCTTTATATACTATATAAGAGCAAGAAGTCTGCTCTTATATAGTATATTATTCTCAAAACAAGATCTAAAAGACTTTTAGGCTAGAAATAAGATCACAAGTCTTAGTTAGATCAGGAGTTTCTGCAGTGTAGCAGTGGTGAGGAGCACATCTCACACTGTTAGAAGCTTGTTCATTATTTCATGAGTTGAATCAAGAGTGCGACATGAAGGAAAGTGAGGGAAAAAAAGAAGGGCAGGAGTCTTTATTTCAGGTTCTGGATAGCAGGGGGTGAATTGATAAAAGGGTCTTCTAAAAGAAAATATTTTCTAGGAAAACCAGACAAACCATTTGGAGAACAACCAGACTGTAGAATATGTTTTCATCTCTTTCTGCCTGTTTAGACTGGAAATCACAATCACTGCAGTTCTGCTAGCATGTTTATGGGGTTTCAGGGTCATATTAGCAACAAGCAAGTGATTTTTATATTCCACACTGGGTTAAATTTTATCCTCCTAAATACATGATATCTGTAAACTCAGATCATTTCAGACGAACCTCTCATTGTGACTGTAAGAGCCAATAAGGTAAGCATCTAAAACTGTACTTTGTAATAAGTTTCCCAAAATATATAACAATACAAGGTCAGAAGCTTTTTTACTACATCAACACTTATGCATTTGGCTAAGCCACTTATCCTAAGAAACTTATATTTAAATGATGTCACAGATGCAGCACTAGGTCTTGTCCAAGGACTCTTATTGGAGTAGCCTGGTGTGGTTTGTATGGAGGGCACTGGTGTCATCCAGTACACTATACAAGTTGATCCCAAAAACCTTGTAGCTCTATCTTTGTAAATTATTTATGGTTTTACTCAGCAGATCAACCAAACCACACAAATAATACTTCATCTAAATTCTTAATGCACAGAATCATTCCAAGAGTACCCGCGTGTAGTGAAAAACCGCGTTGTTGTGTTTTGGTTAAAAATGCCTTAAAATGCTTGTTTTTACAATGTAAACCCTAATTATGCCAAATATGCTCCCAGAACACTTTAATGTCATTTTAAACTCAGTTTAATGCATTACCCTTAAAGACAATGTAAAGGTAAATAAATAATCAGAATCAGAAAACTGTATTGCTTAAAAAACATTGGTATTAGCATTTAGCATTAGCAGCGTGCTACGAGCCAAAACAAAGACTCCTACACAAAAGAAGCATTGAAATAACTCTCTCTACCCACATGTTTAGACAGGGCACAGCTTACTAATACAAAATAAACTGAGATAAACATATCGGGGGTGGGGTGGGGTGGAGGGTGCGTTTAAAGCACTAAAATACGAGGACAAGAGACGCAGCAGCCATGCTACATGCTGCAGTAGGCTTCATCTTCTTTTTATGTTGACATCTCAGAAAAATCTGCATTAGACTGATCCCACGAATGCTTATCCACGTAAAACTGAGGGGTTACTGTATCTCATATCGGTTATGAATTCATTACAACCTCAGAGAAAAGTTCTCAGAGAAAGTAACTTTTCTGTATACCCACTCCTAACCACTGTTTGCGGCACTAGTAAGTTAACTATAGTGACTTATTTATACCCTAGCATTTGTGTATATAACATAGTGTATTTCCTAAATACTCCATGCTATATGAGTATTTGCTGCAGTCTATGTTTTATCTAGGGTTGATGTTTTATATTTTTCTTGTCTCTGTGTTTGCATTACTGTACCTTCATAACAATCCATTTTCTCCAGGATCAATGAAGTTTTCTGATTCTGAATCTGATTCTGATATCCCACCCCAACACCCTTCAAACCACCACAGTCCAATCCACTGGCATTGTGTTCTGTCTCAGTGACATCACAGGTCACACAGTTTTAGGATACACAAAGACCCCACATTCTTTAGACTAAATGTAAACACGTCTTTGCTGGCCCCTCATTCATCCCCCTCACGTGAATGTCAGAGAATCAGAGCACATCCGAACTCCTACACATCTCAAATCCTCTCTCCTCTTGGTACGAGCTTTGGTCTCCTTCTCAAATCTGGGCTGCTTTTTAGAAAGCCACTGGACTCAGAAATACAAAGCCAAGCCTTGTGAGAGTGAGAGTGGCAATAGAAGCTACTGTCCTGCTCCAGTTCAGTGGAAGCACTGACACACATACATTAAACTGTGGGTGTGGTGCCACAGAATACCCACCTTCTGAAGCACATTGTCCAGGGTTTCTGGTCGGCTGATGTCGAAACAGATGAGAACTGCATCTGCGTCGGGGTAGGAGAGCGGACGCACATTGTCATAGTAAGGGGAACCTGTAAAATAAGAAAATGATATTGTAAATAAAAACTATATTGTATTTTTACATGAAAATGCAAAGTGTGATTGCATAGGTGCTTTAAAACCATGTGATTGTGTTGGGAGACTCCCAAACATTGGTTTTATGGACAAAAAAAAGTTACGCACACAGCAGGGTATACAATTTGTGACCCTTCATTCAGCACATAAAACTGCTATCAACACTGCAGCAGTAACATGAAACAGAAAACTCCTCCATGAAGTGAAAGTGACCAATCTGTCTTAAGTGAACACACCACAGTGTGAACAGTGTGAAATTCTTCCTCTGCATTTACCCCATTCACCAAGTGAAGCAGTGGGCAGCCAGGAACACAGCGCCCAGAGAGTAATGTGTGGGGATGGTACCTTGCTTAGGGTACCTCAGAGATGACACAAGCAGTCTTGGGATGTGAACAACTTCCTGATCGCAGGGCGAATGCTACTAAGGCACCAGACAGAGATGTTCACAAGTCATTTTACCAAGTCAAGTCTCAAGTTTTTGAGTTGCAATGTTTACAAACGGTGACTCTAAATGTAGGAGTTTTGAGCTCTAAATGTTTAGCAGATATGCCACGCCCCACAATTACAACTGGCTGCTACTAAGCAGGGGGCGGGGCTGCGTGCTGTGATATGCCCTCACCAACATGGAGGATTTGCCTTAAATGATCTTAAATCTAAATGTTAAATATGAAAAATATATCTCTAAATGTATATCACTCTAAATGTGAAACTCCACAGTTAGATGGGGCTCGGTGACAGCTTTCCAACAACCCCTCGAAAACCGTTATTAGCGGAAAACCGTTCACCTCGGACAAAAGTAATGGGACACCGGGGCGTGGTGAACGGTTTACGGGTCGTTGGAGTGCGAGATATAAATTCATTGTTTACAAGTTTTGACTCAGGAGTCACAGCACCGAGTCAGAGTCAAGTCTCGAGTCGTTGAGGGCGAGTCTAAAGTCAAGTCACGAGTCTTTGTTTGTGCGACTTAAGTGCGACCTGAGTTCCATTCTCAGACTCGAGTCCCCATCTCTGGCACCAGCTGCCCCGTGCTCTCCAATGGGGAACAAATCCTGTCTGAAATGAATAGCCTTAAATTCAACAGTGTATATGAATACATGCTTTTTTCAAGCATGTAAGCCATCATTCAGCTTTCATTATCACAGCTTTACCACAGCTTTCAAAACAGAAAAGCGAGTAGTACCAGTAATAACTAGTATGCAATTACAGCCTAAAGCAAGTTATGCGTTAGACATACGAGATGGTGACACATCTGGGAAACTTGACGCATACGAAAAACCCCAGGGGGACTGAAACTGCTGTTTGCTCTTTCATACAGAGTGGGCGAGTTCCTGCAATGTTTCTTTTCACCAAAGGAACCAAAAATGGCCAGTAAATCCTTTCAAAAACAGCAGTTTCAGACATATCTGCGTCTTTGTATAGCATGGCAGTTTCAGGGTAGTCTGTGGATCCTCTTCTTGGCTTTTTAAAACTGGATTATACTCAAACAAAGAAAGATCAATGGTGAATATGATATTAGAGTTGGGCTAATAGTCAAGACTATGGATTGACCTATATGGATGACTCCATCAACAGCAAAAAAAGGCTTTTAATTAAGGTGTCACTGGCTGGGTTTACACTGAGCCTAACATTTCAATATGTATAAAATGTATAAAAATGCTCCAATCAAATGCCTCAACTAAAATAAAAAGGCCCAAACTCATTGTTAAATGTTGGCAGCTCAACAGGACCTCATTTTTAATACACAATTCTGGGCAATGAGACACAAGAAAGGAAATAACTTTTCAAACAAGTCCAAAAAAAAAAAGCCAAATGAAAACAAAAACCTAGAAAAGACCACAGAGCTAAATCCCACAACAAGAAGAGTGAACCTCACCAACTTCCATTTTATGACATTATGAAGGAAGTAATGGGAGAATGCTTCATCTCTTCATGTTCATGAAACTGGAAAAACAAGCGCTGAGGAAGAATAATGCATGACATGCGCTCCACAAAAGCTGCTCCAATTAAATGTAATGGTGCAACACCAGAACGTTTAAGATCACACCCCTGAAATCTTCAATGACATGATTTAAAGCAGCAAAAAACCTCGTCACAGTATAGCTCTAAAAGCTCATCAGCAACAAATCTCCAACAAAAACAGGAGCGGCGTCCCTGAAACTGTTACACGACTCACAGCACTGCGTTCTCCTGCAGGGCTCTGAAACTCTTAGACTTGTTAGATGTTTCCAGATAAGCTCACAAGGGATTTCCTCTGAAAGCACATTTTCATATGCAGTAATTGTTGCAACATCACTTCCGACTCAAAAGTCGACCCCACTGCTTGTGAACAGCTATTTAAAAACAAAGCCCTTATCAGAAAGCCTAGCCGACATGTTGAAACACGGTGAGTAGATGTAAAACCTGATTATGAGTCAATAGATATGTGCCTGGAAATCAAAACAAGTCAACAAAGAGCCGCCGAGAGCATAATGGCCGCTTCTGAACAGCGTCATCTAAACGCATATCAACACAGAGGTAACATTATAGGGTGCACTTCTGTAAATTAAAACCATGTTTGCAGATTCTTATAGTTCTTTATAGTTGCCTATTTTGAATGATTTATCTTTGATTTTACTGTTACTGCAGATTCCATTCCAAAAGCAGGGAAGCTTCAGCCCCAGCTGCAAATTCCTTGACCGAACAAAATCAAAACAGTGTCAATTCAGATGGCTTAGTATATATATTAGGCCTAGTATGCAATCCTACTGTTATAAAATAATGGATTGGAAAAGCTTTTTGACCTGGCGGTATTAATAAGTGACGTGAACAGCACGAAATACTTCCTCTGCATTTAACCCATTCACTAAGTGAAGCAGGGGGCAGCTACGAATACAGCGCCCGGGGAGCAGTGCGTGGGGACGGTATCTTGCTCAGGGTACCTCAGAGGTGCTTAGCAGTCTTGGGAATTGAACCCACAACTTCCTGATCTGAGGGCGAACGCCCAAACCCCTAGTCACTCCACAGATAGAGGCTGTGGAATTTTAGTGTTTGGAAATCAGTTGAAATCAATTTTTAATTTCATATCTTGGCTTTTTGTTGTACTCTATAAGAGCATTTATGCTCTCGTAGCAATCAACAAACTCGTTACGGGTCTGATCTAATGAGGTTCATTTTGAGTGTATGTTTAAGCTTAATTTACGAATTCCTCCATGATGACTGATGTACAGATAATACAAACATATAGGGCTTCGCGACCCAATATCTTGTGAAGTAAATGTTCCAACTTCATAAAATGTGGAACACTGCCACATTCTTTGGAGTCACACCAAAGTCACATATTGTCACATTTCAATTGCTCAAGGACCACTTAAGCAATTTTGTGAAAACTGATATGCTTATCCTTGGCTATGTTCCCCTAAAGGTCCACGTGATATGCTCAACAAAATGGCCAGCAATGCACAAAATCACCAGGCAATACACGCCTTTGTTATTGGTTTTAATGAATTTCTTTGCAGGCTCATTCACTATGGCATGAAGAAGCCATTTACCCAATTTCAAACAAATCAGCCATTAGACGTTACACTCTGCATTTTGCTACATCATGTTTTCCTCCGTTCCTCTGATATGGTTTGGTCTGCCATGAACTCTTTAAATCCTTATATAACATTTACAAAATTCATTTGGGCCTCTTTCACATTAAAATCATTCAACCTCTCTCTCTGCATTACTGTCTATTCTCTCAGCTTCTGCAGGGGTCGTGTCCAGTTATTATTGACAGTCAGCTCTCAAGAAGCCGTTCAGTTTCTAAAACGATAAGCACTAACACCCAAGGAAGGTTCTAGATGTGGGTGGGGCTTTGAGAAAGTGAAACTGTAGACTTTTGTTCTGCCAGAAGGACATCACAAGAATTATTTTTCTCGTGTTTTAAAGACCTACACTGACTTTGACATTCAAACCTTTACTTCAGTAATGTCCCCAAAGTGAGGCACCAGTAAGAATTCCCTCCTGTAGTGATATCTACAAAACTTTTGTCCAAACACCTGTCTGCTCAAGCACTTCAAAATCCTCCGTTATACCATCTTACTTTCTTACTGTGGGATTCCCTCTGCAAGCCACTGTCCCAGTAAAAAACGGAGAGAGCTTATGCATACCAGCTTAAGTGGGTTACAGCTCTATTCTGGGAGATGACTCTGCTCTAGAAAGCCAGTAGGGGCTCGAAATGAGCGCATACTACCGAGCTGAGGTCACCAGCACCTCAGGTTGAAATATTTAAGAGTCTCGCTTTTTCACAGTCTGTTTAAACAAAATGCTGAGTGTCTGCTGAGGTTGATGGACTTATACAGGGAATGAGGGAAAAAAAAACATCCCAGAGTGTAAGTCTGAGATTCTGGGTTTTCTGATTTCATATGTAGGCAAATCTTACCGAAATGTAAACACTGGGTCTCAAAGTCACATAAAATTGTCTATTTATTTTACTGTCTGCGACTTGACACTCCTGATCTAAGACTTGCAATCTTATTTCTAATTTCTTATTTCTTATTTTTGATCTTGTTTTGAGAATAATATACTATATAAGA
>JBBPDC010000002.1:4544548-4560991 GCA_037974485.1 Hemigrammopetersius urotaenia
AAATACAGGTACATCTGAAACACCTCACACATCAACATGCTTTTATCATCTTTATGGTTTGATTAATGTGCTAGCTACGAGGTTTAATTAAACCATGGCCACGTCGTAATAATTTATAAAACTTGAAAACAAATTCCAAATTCGTGGGAGTTAATCATTAATTCATAGTTAGCAGCTCTCACTTTAGCTGTGTAAAATTAGCATCCATTTAACATTATAAAATAAAATTGAAAAAACAGTACTCACACTTTGCTTGCTGTCCATGGCGTCCATCTTATCTTCATTAGTGCGCTCTTTGTGATCCAATTCGGTAGGTGGACCTGTCGCGAAAAAAATAGGGTCCTAAAATTGCGGTCCTAAAAATGCGGTCCTGAAGCTGCAGCCTCTCCGGCTGTGCAGGGACACCCTTCTCGTCCCACCACACCGCACGTTTTCTCCGGTTTGTTGATGGTGGATGTACGGAGGCGACGGTTCCTGCTTAAATGGGATATTCCCATTATAACCTCTCTGTCTTTGTGCTCTCACTGTCTGGTAAAAGTGTAAAATTACATACATGGATCACTTACAAGTGTGAGAACAGTACTTAAAAACCAAATAATGGAAAACTAAAAACTGATTTCATTCTCCGACATTAAAAGTACACCCTCACTTCTTAATTACAAGCTCTGTGATGAATTAACCTAAATTAATTACACACATTTTTGCTGTAAAAGTATTTTTTAAAGTATTTAAATGAATGTTGGCATATGAGTGATTGAATAATCAACACTTAAGACTTGCAATGTCTTTTTTGACATTTTACACTGTTCATATACAGTAATGGTTAAAGTGATCAAAAATATGTCCTAATATGCTGAAGGCGGGAAAAAAGCTTTATCGATGTCTATCGATGCTACCCTATCGAAAAACCCACCCTTCAAGTTTATACAGTTTTCACGGCTTATAGTCAATTTATAACACTGATAACGATGAGGAATAGGCAAACAAATATATATAATCAGAGAAAAACGTATTTTACTTAAATGAGAAGAGCCTAAACAGGTATCATGGAATTTTTCTTCTTATGGCAAGAACCACTTAACTAAAGTAAAAAAAAAAAATCCATAATTATCTTATTACTCTGATTTTTTAAAACTCTTTTTTCGTTTACTGCATGATTCCAAGTGTTCCGTCAAGTTCACACTGTGTGCTGTGGTGACACTTTTTTTATAAGCAGTTCCAACTTTCTTGAGCCAGATATTTTATCAGTCATTTAAGACCCTTTCTAATTACATATAACTGTGTAACTTTTGTGACCCAAAATTACAGGCTGGTATTTTCAAATTATACAAAATAAAAAATATGAATGCACACCAAGGACAGGATCAGGGTGAGCAGTTTCACAATTTTGTCCATTGACGGCTTCCGTCGTTGCAGAAGGTTAAATGAGAAGAGTAGATAGAAGGAGTGAAGTGCTGTAAACAGTTTCAAACCAAAGAGGACAGACACAGGTGAGAACAAACATACGGATGTAGAAAAGGCTTTTTTTTAAAAACGTGTACCGGTAAGTATTTAAGAGGAAATGCTCCCGGTAATGAATTCTGCTCAGTTTGGGTCGAAGTTGTAACCTTGCTAGCGTGCTAACAGCATGGCAGCTAGTTTACTCCAACACCTCTCTCACTTTCAGTTTAACTGAGGTTTAAGACAAAATACTGAAACATGAGACGATTCTACGACGATTGAATAAGACGCTTAACATCTTAAGTGTCTAAAGTGTTCGTAGTTTTCTGTCATTTTTTTAGTCTAAAATCGTCCCATTAGACATCGGAGTGCTGCTTGGGTTATTTTACTGAAGGACGTGGTTTTGGATCATATTTCATGAGAAATAAAGCTGAAGGTGGCTCCTTTTCGCCGCCTTCTCATTCGAGTTTTCAGTTGCAGTTTCTGTACCAGTTCACAACACGTCTGCTTGTTTAAATGTGTATATATATTATGGCAAGAACCACTTAACTAAGTAAAAAGAAACAACAGTCCATCATTACTATTTTTTGGTTTATGCCATAAACCAATATATATGTGTGTTTATGAAAAATGTATTTATATATGTGTAATACACACACAGATGAGCCACTTCATTTGGTGCCCCTAGCAGTCCTTCTCTTGTTGTGTTCCATTACTATGCTGTTGCCTGTGAAGCTGACAGCAACAGTATAGTAATGTCCCTTTTTGATTTGGATGTTTTACTGTGGAAATGAATGTAAAAGGGTAATTGCGCTGATTTCATTTATACTAGAATGCTTTTTATACAGGTTTTTCACTATTATTGGATCAACTTTTTAAATTGGTGGGATTCCCTTTTATAAACAACTGAATTCCTTTGATTGTTTTGCCTTTTGCTGTATGGTTTATGGGGGTGCTTTTCTGCTGTGGTGCTTTTGGTGCTTTTTCTGCTGTGACGCACACCGTGTCCAATACTTCCTGTCCACACACACACACACTGGAAGAAGCAACATCTGAAGAAATGTGGGGCAGCTCAAGAGTATTTGTATATATAGGCCTACTTGAGAAGCCTGGAAAGTCTGTAAGCTTGTGAGCATGATGACCTGCAGGATCACCCCATCCTAATTTTTTGTTAAACAGTGATTTTGGCTGATGTAATACGGTCATCTGATGAATCCTTTGTGAAATACCCCTCCCAGGACCGGAGTTTAAGCTGCGTTTTCCTGCTTGAACTTGTCTGATTCAGCTCCAGAGGAAGGTCATCATTAGCTGCTTAGCTAATGATTCAACTTCAGCTGCTATGTTTAACCCCGATGTAGGTGTTCTGTTTGTGTATTGTATGTCACCTGTGTTATTCTTCTCTCATTCTTATTGACTTTGGTGCTCAATTTTATGGTTGAAACAGTTTTATTCATAGTTAATCATTAATAATGAAATGGTTTCATCCACAGGTGGACCGTAAACAAGAGAAGCCCAACAGGATGACCAGTGTAAGCCAGAGTGCCCTTCCACAGTCCACAAAATCAGGCAAACACTTTAAATGCAGTAGAATCGGTATCAGACTGTTGTGAATTCAGACTGTTGCGGACATAAAGGAGCACAGTAACCAGTATTAATGCATGTCATATTAGAGACAGTTATTGCGTAATTATCTGATTGTGATTATTTGAGCTGACTGTAATCATTGTTTGAATTGTTTGTAGTCATCTTCATAAGCTACTATGACATCACTATTTTTGACCATACAGTGTTTGTTTGTGTTTTTAAGCTGCTTCCTTTATGGTTTAACTGCATGAGTAGAGAATTTGCAACTGTTCTGTAGCATCACACTGCTATTTTTTTGTGTGCGCGCTCTAGGATTTAATGCAAATAAATAGATTGTCTTGTTGAGGTGTATTAAACTATAAGTGTACTCTAAAATGGAAAATGACAAAAAAAAGTGTTAATAGTAGTTATTTGTATGGCTATCATCTAAAATTTCATGATTGTGACAACCCTAGTTTTAGTCTTTAGTCTGTGTATGGTGTATTTTATGAATGCCACGTTCTCATTCTCATTACTTTCTTCTCTAGGTGCTCTGTAATAGAGCCAGGCTGGTTCTGTACCTGCCGGAGCTTCATGTTCTGGTGCGGCGCCTGGCAGCAGCCCGGGCTTTCTCTGGGACATCTGGCTCGGATGAGCCTCAGCTCAACCTCACGCCTCCTGAGATGTGTGAGTTTACCACTGACTGCTTCTAAAATGCCAAACAGTGTAAAGTAATGCAGTGTGAGCTGTAAATACTGTATGAACAAAATAGTTTTTACAGTTGTGGCAGGTGTGGCTGCTTCCAGCATTTGGTAAATTTTTGTTCATTTGTTTAGTTCATAGTAAGTCACACACTACAATTGGAGAGCTATTTTGATTATGCTTAAAAGAAAAAAAAGATTTAGGTAAATGTTATGCACAAGATGCCTCATAGTTACAGTAAAGATGACTCCAGACTACTAGAGCTGATCAGTATAATTGATAGTTATATTGTGTGTGTAGTAAAACATTAATTTAAAGTGAAATAATGAGTTAAAGTTCTCTCTTTTGACAGATATAAATGTGACTTAGAGATTGTATGCCTACCCAGTTTCTGTCCAGTCTACAAATTGTACTTCAGCACATGAAAGAAATGTAAAAAGTGTAAAAGTCCATACTTAAGAGAACTCATCATGCTGTTGATGGTTTTACTTACTGAGTATTTGTCCAAAAACAGGCCCAAGGACTGTGTGGCCAGATGAGTTAATGGGCCCTTTTGGACCTCAGGACACACGCTTCCAGCTGCCTGGAAACATAGGTTTTGCCAGCCATCTAGAGGGGATAGTCCAGCAGAAGACTACCCCTGGCCTCAGGACAGTGCCAGATGTGCTTACGACCCAGTCCAACAACGAGAGGCATGCGTTTGTCCTTGCCCAGTTCGTCAGCGAGTTCCATGTAAGTGTTGCACATTCGTGCTGTAAAAAAAAAAAATCACTTGATGTTCCAGTTGAGCGTTTGCAATAATGTTCAATACGTGCCAACAATAATGCCCTCCCCCAGTATTTCTGACTGGAGTGATGCAAATGAACCTCTAACCAATCACGGTTTCTGACAGGGCAACCAGTCGCAGCTCCAGGTTCATGGAGTCCAACAAAAGTCTAATTATTTTAATCTTTAGTGAAAGGGATGTGAAAGTGAACACACCACAGCACACAGTGTGAACAGCACAAAAGTCTTCCTCTGTATCACCTAGTGAAGTAGTGGGCAGCCAGGAACACAGCGTCTGGGAAACAATGTGTAGGGAGCGTACCTAAAGGGTACCTCAGATCGCAGGACGAACGCCTGAACCACTAAGCTGCCCCCCATTTAGCCATTAAAGATGCATCACAATATGTAGTGGTGAAATCATAAAACTATTATGCAGCTTTTGATGTAGAAGAAAAAAGAAAGCACATTGTACAAACATTTTGCCTATCCAGAGCATATTCTGTGCAGATAAAGTGATCTGTTTTAATATGCAAGGATAAAGGGGCTTTCTGAACACACAGACTTAAGATTAGCTTTTCCTCCATACCCAGTGTGCGTGCGTGCGTGTGCGCGCGTGCGTGTGCGCGCGTGCGCGCGCGTGCGTGCGCGCGTGTGCGTGCGTGTGTGTGTGCGCTTCGATGCTTTGATTCTATTGGTCGCTCAAAAATGTGTCACGGCGCACAGTGGTCAAAGTACAACAAATTTCAACTTTGACTGCGAGTTACGTTACGTGCTGTGGCGCTTGCCGCCACATTTGCGCCGGCAAGCCATAGAAAAATAATGGGTTTCAGAGCAAAGCGCAGCGCATGCCGCGTTCGGTCTGAAAGCCCCTTAACAGATGTTATAATACAAAATGTAGATTGTAAACTGCAATTGTTTCGCAGTCCTTTGTTCCATTGTATTTATTGTATAGATGTACTGTTATACTGTCTGAAAAATGTTTAATAATATATTTTTCCCAATCCACAGGAAAAAGATGAGGCTTCATCACAGAAGGTCAGCAGTGCAGCGCAGTATTTTGACCATTCCAGAGTAGAATGTGCTATACAGTCCTGTCCAGAACTGCTGAAGAAAGGTGTATATGTTGTGCTCACTCTGTTACAAATGTTGCTTACATTTACATTTCTGACATTCAGAGGTGCATAAATTATGACGCTTTAGTTTCTTTACAGTCAAAGGGGAAGACGGACAATTGGCAGCCATTTTTTTTTGGAGATTGCAAAGTTATTAAAAACAAACAAAAAACTCTCCTACCTATTATTATTATTATTATTATTATTATTAATATTAATATTAATATTATTATTATGAAAGCAATGGTCTAGGACAAATGTTATTTATTTGAACCAAGAGTTTGAATTAAATTGTTTGGAGACATAAGATCTGTCTGTACAGTATTGGTAAAAGTTGTGACACAATAATAAACTTTTATTTATGATGAATGAAACTGCCAAAGCATCCCAGGTTAGCCTAAACACTTTTAAGCACAAACACACTCGTGCTTATTTTCTCCAGTTTTAGGAAGGATCTCTGAGATGTTACTATATTACCCGATAGCCGTTTTACCTGCAAAAGGTGCCAGGAATATTAATGAAGCTTTGTCATTATGTATGGCTTGTTTGTTTTTATGTATGGATAATTGGTTCCAATCATAGACTGCTAAATTAATTTTAATGAGTATTACTGAGGGAGGGGAAAATACTCTTTACAGCAACTTGAGTCCTGTAATGTTCCATAAGTGACCACTAGATGGCAGCGTAAGCCCCAGGTACAATGTCGTTCACTGGCCTTGAATTACTCTTGACCTTCCTGATGTACTGCATTTGGGGTCAGTTTGACCCACTTCAACATTTAATGTTTCTAAATGAATAATAGACTTTTTTGGCTTAATAGTAAATGACGTGTTCTAATATAATACAAGCAAATACAAGCTAAACCAAAAACGTTTTTGCTACATATTTTGTTCCTTGGTCAGTTTGACTCCAAAGACTGTTTTATAAAACAAGAACTTTTTAGACACATTTGTTTTGGCTGTTTTGGCTGCTCTGCCCTCGGGACAGAGAGACCGAGACAGGTTTAAAACGTGCGTGAGCCGGACAAGTCACTGAAATATCAAGGTGAAAGTCATCATAGCTAGTAGTATAGACACGGCTCCCTCTGTCCGGGGGGGGGTGGCTTTTATAAGTATTTTTGTTCACTTTTAGAAAAGCAAAATGCAAATCAGTATCTGCTACATTTACAAAATATCGACATACCATTCTTATTTTTATCACTCGTTTTTCATGCTCATTAATTCCTTTGTTTATTTAATATCCCAAATCCAGACTTTGAGTTGATGTTCCCTGAAGCCCCCTCCAGTGGAATGACTGTGGTCACCGTAACTCAGAAAACAGATCACGATATGACTGCATGGTCTGAGGAGGTGGACCAGGAGAGAGAGGAGCTGCTGGAGAAAGTGAGTAACAGACCTTTTCCTAAGCATGGAATCTACTCTGCAAAGAAAAAGTATATTGAATATGAAAACCTCATGTAATATGTTTGGTATTCAGCTTTTATTTAGACAAGAGAAGACAACTTTTTATTAGTCCCACTGATTGGAAATATGCAGCAGTAAAGTGGACAGTAAATTAGAGGAGATTAGGAAAAGCATAACCTATTGAAATAAATATATTCAGCTCTGGAAAAAATAAGACCACTGCAAAAATGTTGTTTCTTAGGTTTTATCTTTAATAGCTGAACAGAACAGCTTTGCTTTAGTTTTTAAGAACTGCTGACAATATTTCTCTTCATTTCCAAATAAAAACATTGTTCTTTAAAGCATCATTTTAAGGAAAGGACAAAATATCAAAATAAGAGAAATGCTGTTTATTATTCAAAGAATACAAATCTCTTATTCTCTCTTAAACAAAATGGCAATAATGATCTTTTATGTTTACTTCTAATAGTGTTTTACCATCCAACTGGTCTCAGTGTGAGAGGAGAGTGTTGATTACAGCAGTGTTTTATACTTTTCCTCATTAAATAAGATGTGATTCAGCTGATCACTAATCAGTCCCTCATAAAGCAGAATGAGGTGTTTGTGGAGGAATTGAACAGACACTGGACTGGAATGGCGGTCATACTCATAGAGATTCTCATTTAAAAATAAATTCAAGTGGTATTGTATGAACACCTAGAACACTTTAATTTCATTTTAAACTCAGTTTAATGCATTAACCTTAAAGAAAATGCAAAAGTAAATAAATAATAAGAATCAGAAAACTTAGCATTAGCAGTTAGCGTTAGCAGCATGCCAAACAAAAACTTGTACACAGAAATGTTGAAATAACTTTCTCTACCCACATGTTTAGACAGGGCACAGGTTACTAATAGTAAATAAGCTGAGATAACTAGAAAATTGGAGGGGGGTGGGGAGTTTAAAACACTAAAATACAAGGACAAGACACGGAGCAGTCATGCTACATGCTGCAGCAGCAGCTGCTGCTTCTTTTCGTGGCGGTTGACAACTTTTCAGTGTATTATCGCCACAGTTGGGTTCTCAAAAAAAAAATCTGCGTTAGACTGAATCCGTGAATGCTGAGGGGTTACTGTGTATATATCTCCTAAACACTGCAGTCTGAACAGTATCATGGGTAGATATATCCTGAAACAACATTAACCCATTTTAACTGTTATGATCCTGGATCTTTGTGCATAAAAGGAACGTAAAGAAAAATAAATCCTCCGAAAAAGTTCAATTAGTTGACATTCTGGAGGGGGGTTAGTTTCAAACGACCTGCTGGTAATAAATATCACTTATTTATTATGTACAGGGAAAGATTATGACCTGCGATAGTGTTCAGACTGCAGTGTTCAGGATTTAAGTGGAAAGAATCTTATCTCCCACAATTTTGTTGGCTCATTGTTTGCATTCCAGAATCATTTGTTCTTTTATGTAAAAAGTACAGGAATTGTCTACATGGTAAACAAAAACGCAGACACGAAATTAGGAGTTTTGAGAGAGAGAAGATAAAATATATAAAATATCTATTTTTTAATCTGTACAAAATAACATACAGTTGAATGCATATGCATTTTATGCTTTATATGATCACATCAGTAAAATCACATGAATTACTGGTGTTTTTGCTTTCATAAATATCAGTAAACAGTTGCTCTTGTACATATATTCTTCGAAAATGGTGTGGGCTCCCAAAAATGAATCGTAAACTGCCAGAAAATGCTTTTTGTGAGCTTCTGTTTGGGGTTCTGTTGGTTTCCTCTCTTTCAATGAAAGACATACATGCTGGGGGTGGAGCGTCTATAGCATGTTAATCATGAACGAGGGAATGAGTTATAAACAAACTGATCACTGCAAGAAGAGGCCAAATTAATTGAGCTGTTCAAGATTATGCTGGATATCTTCATTGTTATATGAGAAATGATATTCGATCTGTTTATAATTGAGAATTTTTTAATATATTAACAGCTTGTTTTAACCAGATTGTTGAATGTAAATCTATTGAATGTCAAAGGAAGTCGACGGAAACTACGTCGAAGGAAACTACGTGGTCTCTGCTATATACATAAATAGTGAAATGAGACGGCACTACTGCAGATTTTACATGAAAGTTCACATAGAATGCACGTATATTAATAAACAAGAATATATACATTCTAAACTAGTATTCCAACTAGATAAAAGTGAGCCCAGTTAAAAAATAAGAAAACTCTTATACTACTAAAAATATTTTGTTTATTAAGGAAAATGATCCAATATTACCATTATTAGTTACTATCATTGGTTTACTGATCAGTGTTTTTTTTATTTCTTATTATATTTTTAAATCAAGTTTAGTCCAGTTTTTTTCATGTCCAGGATTTTACATTTAAAAAATCATTTCTAATTGTAAATAACACTTAGAGGTGGGAAAACAGCAGGGATCCCCTCGAAAACAGCAGGGACGCCCTTCAAAAGAGCACAAGCAATGAGGCGGACACTCCATGTGTGTGACCGTGTGTGTGTGTGAGTGAGAGAGAGAGAAAAGTGCGTGATAAGGCAGTGCGTGCCCCTGGCAATCTGGATTATTCACTGTCTGGGTCACATGGTGGTGACTGATTTTGCTGTAATTGGTTTGGACCTAAACTGTTCAGTAACTGTTTTGTTTTTGTCTTAATACATTTTTTATATCATAACCTGCGTCCATGTCCTGCATTTCTCTCATGCAACTTATTACATGCATATGGGTTTGTGTACCAAAAATATTTATTTCCCCAGAACATCTTAAATAGCAAAATACATTTTTAGACAATAGTTGCATAAACTATAAAGAAATTATTTAATGACTACTTAAATAATTAAAAATCATGACCTGTCCCTAGATTCTTCATGCCAGTTTTCCAGCTTGTCTTTATACAGTGTTAAAAGAGAATAAGTTTTGTTTATTTGACTTTACAAAAACTTAATTTAAAACATAATGTGGATCATGTTTGAATTTGAACAAAGCTTGCATTAACATGTTTTTACTTAAATGATGGAAGGCCCTGTTTATATGGCATGCTTTCATGTGTTTTTGTTGGGTTTAAGCGGGACCTTATTAAGCTTTCTATGCCTAGATTAATGGAATGTGGTCTGTTTTGTGCAGTTCATTGCAGGGGCAAAGGAAATCTGTCTCGCCCTCCGGACTGAGGGGTTTTGGGCCGACTTTATAGACCCGTCATCTGGGTTAGCTGTGAGTTCCCACAGTTTTGTGAAATCTGAAATAAGGCCATGCATTATCATTATTAGTTATATTCATTTATTTGCATAACTATTTTAACCCTTGTATTGTGAGTATCTGATCTCCGAAACAATGTTTTTTCTTTTAAATGTCGAAAAATAGCTTGTTGGGCAACTTGTGCTGTTGCAAGTGGCTAAAGTTGTTGTTCTCTAACTTCAGGGAATAGTTATCCTATTTTTTATACAAATATTTTAAATGAACTAAGGATTGCATCAGCACTTTGCACACACAATTTCTAATTTCAATTACAAAATTTAGTTTCAAATTACATGCTCAGATTGAATTTTGAATTGACAATTTCAAAATGAATTGCCATATGAATAAAAAGGCAAAAAAGTCATGGCAATATGAGATGCAATTTAGTGAATTTCTATGAAAGATATTTTGAAATGCATTAAAGATTGCATCAGCACTATTGAATTGCCAATTGCAAAATGTATTTTTAAATTACATGCTCAGATTAAATATTAAATTAACAGCTGCATGCTCTGATTGAATACTAAATTGCCAATTGCAAAATGAATTGCCATTTGAATCTTCCAGATTCATGTTAATTTAAAGATTAAACACTAGCATTATAATAAATACAAAAAAATAGAGCAAATGGTAGAAGCTGTATTCTTCTAAACAGAATATCAATGTTACTGAAAACTCTTAATAGTAATGTTTGTGTATTTATTCTAACATTGCATTTTATTCTGTCAGTCAAAACAGTTACTGCCTATATAAACAAAGACAAAGCAAAAATACATAGAACATGCTTTACTGATGTACAGTAAACCACCGACAATTCTGGGGGTTTCGTTCCAAGAGCACTCGTGTATAGTGAAAAAAATAAAGCCTTAAAAGTTGCGTATTTTTATAGTGTAAACCGTAAATATGCCCCAAAACACTGATTTTATTTTCTTAATAATTTAGCACTAAAATGCATGAAAAATTGTGAATTACCACTAAATAAGCTGTGACAACCGGACCTCATGCACCATGCCCTCTTGTCCTCGTGCTGGGTTGTTTATGTTTGGGTGCTTAGCAAAAAGCAATGGCCTGAACGTCTCAAAGCAAAAAAATGCAGGTGATATGTGAATAATTATTACTTGGGTTCTCAGAAAAAAATCTGTAAGAGACTGAAGCCACGACTGCTGAACCATGTTTAAGTGGACATTTTCTGTACTTGTTTTAGATAATTATTGTTTTATGGATCATTTGAAACAGTTTTTTTATTATGTTTTTTATAATGTCTTGTCATGCCCATTTGCTTTTCTCCACATCTCTTTGTTTACAGTTCTTCGGGTCCTACACAAACAACACATTGTTCGAAACAGATGAACGGTACCGTCACCTGGGTTTTCAAATCGAGGACCTCGGCTGCTGCAAAGTGATTCGCCACACCCTGTGGGGGACTCATGTGTTTGTGGGAACAGTTTTCACCAACGCACCGCCCAACAGCCATATAATGAAGAAGCTACAAGAAGAATAATGCATTTGTGCTGGACAGGAAAATATCCCGGAACACTTTTTTCCAAGATCAAAGCTGTTTGACCAGCTCTTATTAACATCACCACATGCACATAGTCTAGTATGAGTATAGAGACTGCAAAAATGGTTCAAGGGTTGACTGCTTTCTCTCTGTGTGATTTCTAGTAAAACCCTATGGGCCAATTGGGCGAGTCAGCTAGTGACTGGCACCATGAAGAGATGTATTTATATTTATTTAATTTTTTTTTCTGTCTCAAAATGTATGACAAATGAACTTGTGCTGAAACATCATTGTTGCCTTTCTTTAAATGCAGCCAGTTTTAGTGCATTTAGTGCTTTTTTTCTCTGGCCTGTAATATCTGTTCCTATCACTACATCAGATAAATTAGGAGTCTTTTAAAAATATATAAATTGCACAGCAGATTAAAAATATCCACACCAATGGGTTCATTCTATACGCAGGTGTTTTTGAGTCATTTCTGCAATGCCCAATTCCCCTCTTGTGTATTTATACAGGTGGGTGACAGAGAAAAAAACTGAATAGATGAGCGAGGAAACATAAGTTCTGATGCTTCTAGTGGCTGATAAAGGTGCCAACTGGGGAAGGATTTGGTGTTGCAGTACAGCTCTGGAGACTTGGCAAATTGAAGAATGCAGAAGGCGTCTCAAAAGTATTTTTATATCGTCGCTGTCGGGCGGAAACCTCATATGTCCAAAACAACTATTTTTCAGGAAACTCAAAAAACTATATTCTAAATAAGTAAATACTGTGTCATCAAAATTGGTATAACATCTTAAGATATGATTATATAACTGTATGTAAGGTTGTATTGCCAATATTTTTGCAAAAACTGTCTTAAATGGATTTACGTGGATTTTGACCGGCAAATATGGACATAGGAGTTCGTGCCATTATTGATTTTAGCGGTGCGCTGCGTCTAGACAGAGCCCCTGTACATTACTGTACATATATATCGAGATCAATTAACAGACACTTTATTAAAACCTACAGCTGGTCTAACATGGTTGGACCAGTGAACTGACAAACATAACAGAAGCCTGATGGTGATCAGAGGGAAATCTTTAACCTGCAAACTTACCGTTTACTCGCACGCCTCCTCTGCATCAAAAAACAACAAAGACCAAAAGTGGAGTTACGAGGTTTCTGCCAGACAGCGAAAATCTGAATACTGCCAAATTGCGTATCCAAGTAAATATTAGTAAACACATTGCAGTTTCCCAGACTTGACCTTAGACCCACCCCATTGCATATTTGTGTTTCCCTTATTTTAGTGACTTTCCTTTTTCCCCCTTTCAAATGAATGGCTACAATTGTTCTCTTTCTCTGACTGCTATGAATAAGGCATCAGAGAAAAATTATGTAAAGCTGTAAATGAAAATGTTATAAATACAAATAATTAAAATATATTTTGCTCTGACAAGCCACTACAAACCCAGGAAAGATCAATTACATGATGATTTGCATCAGGTGTGTTGGTAGCAGGGCAAGTGCTGCTCTAGAGGGAATAAACCTGAAAACCCCATATAATAGAAAAAATACCATATATACCATCACCATTAGTTTCAAAACTGGCTGATTAGTGTGTCCTAAAAATCTATAGCCTATATGGAAACTATGTTGCAAGTTTGGCCCAACCCATTCGCAATAAAGTTATGAACTAGCCACAAAATGGCAGGAAAGGAGAATTTATTAAATTATTTTTAAAAATCTAGTAAACAAAATGTTTTATGCCACATTTGTCAGTGGGCCAAATAAAGTTGCCATCAGACTGACCTCACAACCGCTCACACCGTGTTTCCTCGATCAGCATATCAAGACCATTTTTAAGCTAATTAGCTCATGGCTGACTAAGGTCATCACTGTTGGGACTGCTGTTGGAGCAGAGCAGCTGCTGGGGTCGGTGTGAGTGAGGCGTCATTAGCATTCATTAGCCCAAATGGGTCTTGATCACAGCAGATGGATGCTAATCAGTCTCTTCAGACATGACGCCACGATAATGTAGCTGATCTCTTTTAATTTAGGGTGTTAAGGGGGCAGTTGGTTGGACTCCGCTATCTGTAATCTTGCTTTCCATTCACAGTCTATACAAACTGTCAGACTTTTTTTTATAACAAGGGTGTGTTTTAGAGCTGTATGAAATGGACAAAATATCAGCAGTTTACCGCCACCCATACATGCATGTCTTTACCTTAAGTAGTTAAAAAATTTTAGTTAAAAACTTTTTGCATGAAGACCTTGATTTGTCAGAGCACCCAGTAACTCACCTGGAGCTGTGATTGGCCAGAAATGTTGGAAACACTGTGATTGGTTAGAGGCTTATTTGCATAATGCAGCATTTTGAAATACAGTAATCCTCCAGTTGTATGCGGAACAGGAGTCGCAGGTTCACTCACACAGGGTTTTTTAAAGAACCAAACTCATCGTTTTACGTGGAAATTCCCACAATAACGCGGAAACTGCAAATATCCTCGCCTTTTTTTTCTTTTGAGAACCGAAATGTATTACAGCCATCCGCCCAGCGGTGGCAGTAATACGCTGAAAAGTTGTCAACTGCCATAAAAAGAAGAAGAAGAAGAAGCCTGTTGCAGCGTACCTGCGTGGTGTCTTATCCTCCTATTGTAGTGTTTTAACCCCCCACCCCCCAAAAATGTTCAAGTTCAGTTTATTTAGTATTAGTAAGCTGTGCCCTAAAAATAGAGAGTAGAGAGTGTTATTTCAATATTTTAGTCTTAGCATTAGCGGTTAGCATTAACGGCATGCAAACAGTGTTTCTGTCTCCCCCACTCAAACACACACAAATAAACCGATATTTCCTACCTTGCTCCTGACTTAACTGAAGTCAGTTCATTTGTGTATGAGTCTTTGCACGCTGTTAATGCTAACTGCTAATGCTAACATTTTTACGCAATAAACTTTTCTGATTCTGATTATTTATTTACCTTTACATTTTCTACATGAGTAATGCATTAAACTGAAAATGAAATTTAAGTGTTCTGGCAGCAGATTTGGGGGCATATTTAGGGTTCACACGATAAAAATAGGCATTTTTAGGCATTTTTTTTTACCAAAACCAAAACAAGAGATTGAATATGGTTTGTTTTTTTTCCAAGAAAAATGCAACTGGTCAGACAATAATCTCCCAAACCATTTAAACCATTTCTCAGATCATATCTACAGACATGCTGCTTTTAAATACCACACTGAAGTTCTGAATGAGCGTATTGTGGGTTAGCTGTCTACCCGAGACGTGTGCGTGTGCTGGTCATATTTGGGCTAACTGTCATAATATGATCCCATCACAAAGCACAAGAGGAGCAACATAAGACCAAGCACTAACCGCATTAGCCCAGGGTTCACGAGGAGACCCTGTTTGTCTATCCACCAAGCTCACACCATGGCCCTCTGTGACTGACGGGAATCCTAATTAGTTTTAATTGCCCACTAAAGACTCCATTCTTTATTTTTGTCAAGAAAATAGGATCTTGCCAACACCTAGGATGTCATGGAGTGCTGACTAATGGTACTTTCAGGGATCAGGGTTACCCTTGGTCAGGGCCGGTTTGGGAGATTTTGTTTGTACCTTTACTCTTTACAGGGAATCAGAAAACTTTATCGTTCCCAAAAGAAATTGCTTATGTTCTGACTGCACAGACTCAAATACTCAATATAAAATATAGTATATTATATACACAAATGGTGTGGTGTAAATAGATAACTCACAGTTAACAAGTAACACAGAGTCTGTTATTGTATGTAATAAAGATCAGTAGTAAATAAGTAATACTGACATCAGAAGAGATATTTTACATGTTTAGACTACTGCATAAAATAAGAGTCTGCACAGAATTAAGTGATTTAATACCCAATAAAACTCAATCTCATGAAACAAAATTGCCATTTTTTTAAATGAACCATGAAATTATGTAAAGGCTATTCTAATACTAACGAAAAAAAAATCTACATTTGTGATGCATATAAGCCAGGAACCACTCAAGAACAATTTGAAAAACATTGACAGGACTGGACTTTTGAATCCTGTAAACGAACTAGGCTACCCCTGACCATAACTGTTACAGAATTGGGAAGTTTGTCCAAAAGACACTGTATGAGGTATGTAAAGAGTAGGGCATTAACACAAAATTCGACTAGTTGACTAATCGACTTCAGAGTCGATTAGTTTTTCCTCTCTCTGTGCACTCGCTTGTGTACACAATGCAATCTCTGCCTCTGATTGGCTTTCGCAGACATGCATTCCTTGGATTAACCAATTATCATAGTGCCTTCATAAAAAGGGCGTAAGGTTGGCACAAGGGAAATCTAAACAAGACAACAAGACGAGAGACATGCAGCAGAGAAAGCAGACACATCACATGTGTGGAAATTCCCCAGTTTTACGCCAATCAGGACTCGCGAATCCAGTCACACGCAGATTTGAATGAGAAATACTAATCATTTTGGCAAAAACCACAGCAAAGTCGTGGAAACAGCAGATACAGTATTTTATTTCGTGGCAATTTATAATTCTTTATGTATTTTAGAGACAGTTATTAATACACAATACATCTGTTCCTCATACTTTGTGTAACACTGTAGCACACAACACTTTACATTTACACGGCACTGTCACTTTACGGTACTTTATAAAACTTAAGACTACTGCTGCTGCACTGTGTTGTC
>JBBPDC010000002.1:4562395-4576294 GCA_037974485.1 Hemigrammopetersius urotaenia
AAGCTAGTTCTATGCTGCATGATAGTTGGTATAATAATCATATAATAATCATATGCTGAGTGTTTGTGAAGAAACAGAGGTAGCTGACTGACACTGATCATTATATCTGTGCCACAGTGTGGCCTGTCTGACTCCACACTGAAAATATTGGAACGGTTCTTGATTGGTGCCTGAAAAAACTGTAAAGCAGGTCTGAAATTAGCATGAAAAACAGGTTTAGAAAAGTGTGTTGTGGTTTCTGATGATTGCAAAAAAACATTTTTGTTGACCTGTGATATTTGAAAAATAATTTTTACAGTTTTTTTCAAGATGCTTGACTAATCAAGCTGGTTAATCCAGTGTGACGTGAAATGTCCACACAGCAAGAATGAACAGCGTTAACTAACACACTTTTTTGGGGGTCAGTCATATTTTGTGAGTGTGTTATAACCACTGTTTAAGCTGTTTGGCTCTTGCTCTGTGCAGGTCTGTGTCGCGTGCTGTGAGGGGAACATCTGTAACCTGCCTTTGCCTTGGAACGAGACGGACGCCATTTTTGCCACCACCTCCCCCGTCAGTGGCGGCCAGAGAATAACACAGAATCCCATGATGGCATTCTCATTCTTCATCTCCACCCTCATCATCCTCAGCCAAGCTTAATATTGTACGTGGGCTGTGCCGTTGAGTTTTAATTTATTTCCTCATTCTCAAAAACAGAGTTTATTAAAGGCATATTTACTTATGCCAACTTATGTTGTACCTGCTGCATCTATAGCATAGATCACAGACAATCATTTAATTGTATTTCCTTACTCTTAAAGTGTAAAATCTCATTTACTGCTGTAATGTGCCGCCATTAGTTAATTTATTTACAGTACTTTATATTGTTAAACATTAAAGTGTAAGGTATAATATTTAACGTACAATGTTATACATTAAAACACGGTGAAGTTATTACTATACTGTGTTTTAAAATGCATTTGTTTACTGTATTTCTACTCTTTGCGCTGCGCTGATAACAGTCATAAAGAATACAAAGTAACCAAATATCTCAAATTGCGGGGGGCATTTAACTGAAACGGCAAACAATATTCATTAAATTAGAATGTCCACTGCCGTCATTACAATGTTCAGAACCGGCTACTTTCCCAGTGTGCTTTGCTAATAACAGCTAATTACTGTAAAATTCAGCTTTGGCATAAAGGTTGATCTCCCAAAATTCACTCTTCATACTGTAGAGTTTCTATAGTATTTACATAATTTTACTGAACAAAAATTAAGTAATAATTCTGAAAAGAAATACTGTACTTAAAACACACACAATATATATACATTTATAATATGTATAATTCTTACGATGCTTGTATTGTTGCTACAGTTGCAGCAGGGAACGATTAAGCTAAAAGCTAAATAAAACGCTTCCTTTTGCTTTTGCATAACTGTAGAATTGTTCAACACCTCAAAGATGTGTTGTATTTTTCTGCCCTGAACATAACAGCAAACTCAAAATCTAGTCTCTTTTATGTTTATCAATATATATTTAAGTTCACATTACAGAAGTGAGGAAGAACAGCATGAATCTGGTCAGCTGCTCCTTACTGAACAAAAAAAAACACCACATGTTGTTTCAGAACATGTTTTGAGAGTGATAGGAATACATCCTTCAAATTAGGTGTCATTTTTGGACATTTTTTAATTCTGCTCAGTCCTTTTTTGAAATCCTGCTTACCTAAAATGGGGCGAAATTCGAGTTTAGGAGTCATTTCCCCTCAGCGTGTTCTGGCCTGTTGAGATGAGGGCTTCAGTGTTTTACTGAGATGAGGGTGGAGGGGTTTTGGGGGGGTATTTATGCTCAAGTGAAAACAGAACAGTACAACTGTAGTCGGATGTATAATATTTATTTTTGTAACATACCTTTTATTGTAGAAAGTGTGCAAATTGAATGCCTGGATGTCACTGCATGAACTGTAGGAGTTTCAAAATCATTTACAGGAATGATTCCTCTAGAAACACCACCCCACCCCCATAGGCATGATAACATTGTCCGTATTTTAGAAGAATAGTGATGGAAATAATCACATATTAGTTTTGTTTAGACACTGGTGATCTCTCTAACAATTTAATGGAGAACCACCAAGAAGATCCACTTAGAAACCTTATTTCAAACGATTTGTCTGAGCAGGAACTGCTAGTAAAAACACAAAAAGATTAAAATAAATACAAATACACAAATATAATGGTTTGATTAGTGATTAGTATGTTAGAATAATAGCTACAGTGAATACATTTATATGATATTATTTTGGTTCTCTAGTTTTGTTTATTTTCTGATATAAAACGTACCATAACTTTTGCACAGGGCACATTTTTTCCTCCCCAGGGATGTGCAGCAGTGTGTTCACTGTAGAGAACGATAGCCAAACAATGCGTAAAAAGACTCAGACTCTCATATAAACATACTCCTTTTCATATCATGCAACTGTTCTAAAGCACTTGTGTACAGATGTGTGTGTATGCTGTGTATTCATGGGAAGTTTTGTATTGTTTCTAATGAGCCCACACAGCAAACAGGCCCTTTCTCAGCCATCAGCTCTCTTGTGGTTTTATCTGTTATGTCTTCTGATTGTCCTGGAGGCATTGAGGACTGTGACATTAATTCCAGTTCCCTTACGCTGGTGGCGTGGCCAAAAAAAAGTTTGCATTTACAGTGTTATTGTTCGTTGAACTTTTATGATTTGTTCAGGCGAATTGCCCAGGTCTCAAAATATGAGGAGTTTTTCTGTGTGTCTCTCGTCCCTCTCTATCTCTCTGTCTTTCTCTGTAGGAAAACCAGGCATGAAACGTTACTATGAAACTGTGGCCTCTGTAAAAAAAAGGGCATGCTAGTTACGTTATGGTAACATAAGGGCTAGCAAAATCAGTCGTGTCTTAAGTTGCTCAGGTAATGAAGTTCCATACTTAAAAATCAAGGCGCTAAAAAGAGGGTTCTTTGCCACAATCAGTTCCCTCAAGAAACTTTACTAGAACTTCTAGAACTTCCACATGATGTTAATGGTTTGATTAAAGGGTTGCATGGAACCAGTGAAAAGCCATTTTCAGAAGTGCCCATTTTAAAATGTGCATCATTGCAGTTTTCAGACTTCAGATGTCCAATTGTATTTTTCTAATGAGGACTCAAATACACTTTTGAGTACTTTTATTATTGCTATTCATTGTTTTTAAGATACACGGCACTATATGTTACTGTATAAGAAGCGATTGTAGCCCTTCATTTAAATACAGCTTTTGTGAGACCTGTAGATGGTAACATTACGAAGTTAGAATTATCTTTTTTTTTTATTGCTATCTGGTTTTAGTTGCCAGCAGCAGAAGCAACAGCAGTAATCATTGATGCCCTCCAGAACTCAAAAACAGGTTTGAGGCTCTGAGCTACCAGTGTCAACTCAATTTGACCTTACAGTAACTATGACTGTCCCTTTTAAAGGATCAACAAAAGCTTCTGCATACTAAGAGTATCAACATAATGACCTTAAATATTCAGCCCATTCAGGCCAGTCCTACTGCATGATCACGTGTTCTGCATGCTAGTCTTGATAAAATGTACATAGTTTTGTTGAACCTTTTTGTACAATTTCTGTAAATGACTGTACATAATTTTTTGGATACGCTAAAGACATCTTTTAATCAATCAAATGTGCTCTGTTTCTAAAATATATCATGAAAACATGCCATTGACTTCACTGTGGATGACTAACAATAAAAACCAAAAGCAAACAGAATGAAAACGAGTGCCTTCATTTTTCCAGGACAGCAGCAAAATGTCATAGAATTGGTGGCAAACTGAAAAAAAACCGAAACCATCTGATGAACTTTATCCCATTTTTCATTCTGCTCTGTCAATTGAAGTCACATGAAAGATTCACCGCTCTCTGCTGCCCTGCTGTTTTCCATTCGACCTTTCCGCATACTGATGCTTTTCCATTCAGAGGGCTTGGCCTGGACGCCATAAATCTGCCTCCCCTAAAAAAAAGCCATGCTGGCTGTGCTCATAAATATAACCTCAAAAAAGTGACGTTTGCAGTGGCTCATCTCAGACAGGTCTGGTCAGCTTTTTTTTAAGGTAGCAGAAAATGAAATACTGTGAAACGCCCTCGGGGTGTTAGTTTAACCGTCTGCATGTGCTTTATATCTTTCTTAGAAAATAAACTTGCCCTACCTCATTTCCTGCTCGGATTTTGTCCAGGTCCCAGAGCGAGACGGGTGTGTATAAGGCTGAGATTTCAGTCCTTAATTATAAAAGATAGATAGATAGATAGATAGATACTTTATTCATCCTCATGGGGAAATTACAAAAAAGGGCAACTTTGTCAAAGAATCAAGTGTCCCACTAAGTTAAAGGCAGTCCAGTCATGTTTTGTGTCCTTAATTTGCTTCTATAGCTAAAAGTATATACATAAAATGTAGTAATATACTTCCCTAGCCTGTATGTACTTTATATGTTATATTCACAAACATTTAAAGTGATAAAAATACTGAAACACTATTCAAATATATACATATCCAGAGGTTATAGTTAAAGGTTATATGGTAGTAAGGAGCAAAAATGAAACTAATTAAAAAATATATACAAGGCCCTTTAGTTGTCCTAAGCCTCTGCTTATTTACTCTCTTCATTTACCGACCCATACGGGGGACCTGAGTCAGGTACAAATATAATTACACACATACATACAAGCTAAACGTAAATGACAAACTCATTACAGCATAAATGGATATACATGTGTAAAATGAACCGTATACAAGAGAATTAATGCTTGAATTTCGCTTGCAGTGACTCTGAAGACTGCTCAATTATTGCAAAATTATTCTTTTAAACCTTGAGAAAAGAACCCTTGCCAAGCTTGCACAGCCTTGAAGAAGAAAATCTAGATATGGGAGCAAAGTAGCAAAAAAAATGTCTATCCTCTTATTCATTTCTCTGTTTGTTCATTTATTTGTTGTTTGCTTGTTTATTAATTTATTTTTTGATGCATGCATCATCGGTCAAGCACAGATTTCTGTTTGGACAGCTTTGGTTGCGTTTTGTGACCTGAAAGACTTACGATGTCACTCAGGTGGTTTGAAACTGAAAGCAAAGAAAGATGTGCAACATGACCCCTCTTAAGGCCAATGCCTGAGGTCAAAGGTGAACACCCAGTGCTTCTTTGTCCTCACAGGTCACAGATGGACTTCGGGGGAAAATGGAATCAACCTGGCTGGGCGACGGGGGGCGTCTAGTTGCAGTCTGTTGTTTCAGACCTAAGATGACATGCTAATCCTTTGTGAGAGCGACATCATACAATAAGGTGTGAACCTGATGCCTTATTTGCCATTTTTGACACCTTAGGTTTCAGAAAAAAGAAAGAAATGCTGGAGGTCTGTCAGAGGGCGTCTAATTGATTTCCAGCATTTCATTCTTTTGGCTTCACTGGAGTCTTCACTGCTGTTTCACAATTTGCTTGCCGAGAGTGTCAGTTGTGTTTGAGGGTGGGATCATCTCTTTGGACAAATGTTAGAATCAGAATTAGAGTCAGAAAACCCAGAGGAAACTGCTTATGTTACACCTGCCCAGAGACAAGAACAAATATGATAATTAAGTATCTCACAGTTTATTTTACTAGCAACACAACTAGTGGTTGAGTATGTTATTGTACATAGTTGAGATCAGTAGCAGGATAGAGGCATTTTCATGAGGAAATGTGGTGTGGTTGCATTGTTGCTATAAAACCGGTGTTTGGAGACACAAAAACATTTTTAAGGGCAAAATAACGACTCTCTCTGACACAAAAATTACATTTTTAAACAATCAACACCTGATCAACTGATCAAAAAGTCATATGCTCATGCACTGCACTTGCATTTTGATGAAACATGCCAACATTTCAAAAACTGTGCCAAAGAGGTGCCAAATTCCAGCTATAAAAAGAATAATAATAAAAAACAAAAGTTAAGAATAACAGATTATTGATACAACATCGCTAAGTAATGTTGACTTCTGCACACAAACAGCCTCTGGAGATTCAGTCATGTGTGCAGAACTCCATAATGAACACACTGGACATGAATTTAGTGCATTGTAGATATTATTCTAACATACTAATCACTAATCAAACCATTATATTTGTATTTGTATGTATTGTCATCGTTTTGTGTTTTACTAGCAGTTACTGCTCAGACAAATAGTTTGAAATAATGTTTCTAAGTGGATCTTCTTGGTGGTTCCCCATGAAAGAGAGATCACCTGTCACGTTCGTGGGGGCTAGCCCCTCTCGACTGTGAGCTACCTCAGGGCATGGACCAGGCTCGAGAACGTGAATCCATTTCTGTGGTTTTTATTTAAAGCAAAACAAAACAGGAAAACAAACCTGGCTCAGTGGCTGTTTACCAGAACATGAACGTGAGAAACGAGATGCAGGTTGCAAACAAGGAAAATGAGGCGCTAAAGTGAGGCATTCTACTGACCGTGAGAAACACACAAAACAGAACTTAAATACCGCCAGCAATCATAGACCGAAACACAAACAGGTGATAACAAAAACACGTGACAACGGAACCAAACAGACAAGAACGTCAACATAAAAGTCCCCAAAACCCCACAGAAAAGCAGTGGCCATCACCGGCCATTGACCATACCGTGACATCACCAGTGTCTAAACAAAACTAATATGTGATTATTTCCATCACTATTATTCTAAATAATATGGACAATATAAACAGAATACATAGAATAATTTGAGGTCGGTGTGTCCAATTATTTAAGAGAGGGATGAAAGACAATATTAGATTGGTATCTGCAGGGTTGTGGTGTCAGGATTGGTATCAGACATGACAAAGTGGTATTGTGCTGTCCTTGCTTATTAGCAAATATTTTATTTTATGAAATATTTTATTAAGAAATCCATGATGGAACAATTTCAGATCAAGCCGCACCTGGATCACTTATTTAGTGACTGAATTAAGCAGATGTAGGGAAATTGGTACACCCCTTTGTTTTGCTTTATACAACAGAATCAGTGAGTTAATCAATTAATCTAATAATCTCTAATAATAAATAAATCTCTAATAAGTGTGTAATAAAAATTCCTCAACATTGCACAATGTCTAATTGCTGGTGAATTCTCATTTGTAGTTACCTACGTTGCTGTAACAGTGAAACACCATTAGTTACATTACAGTTAAATGTATTATACATGTGTAAATACACAGTTGTTAGTCTTGAGCCCATTCTGTGCTCTGTGCTTTTGTTTATCCATAACAAGGATTTAAAGCAAGAACCACACACAGAAGAACACGCCACTGTACCGTGTGTTCGTCTTTAATCAAAACTTGTGACCCAACTTGTGACCCAAGACTTTGAAAGTCTGAGGAAGCCATGATCTTATCCTGCGCCTGCTGAGGCTAATCCACTTTCTCAGGTCAGTTTGAGATACTGATCAAAAGTCACATTTCCTCCCCAAAGCTGACTTTCCAGATGAGCTGTAACATGTTTTTAATGACTGGGGGCCGTTTTCAGGTTGGCTTTCAGGTACCTGGACCGGAATCTAAAGAATGACCCTCATTGTTGTGGGCCGTGGCTGCATATCCTGTTCACTCTGACCATGCTGAGATTTTAATTACCGCTTCTGCAGAGCTTCGCGAGAGATTGAGCAGCGATGGAAACAAATGCAGGCCGTCTTTTCTGTGGGAAAGGGCCGACCTCCGCCATTCTGTGAGACGGGGTAAAACAGTTTGAGTAGTGATACACATAGCAGCATCTCCCATAACAATTAAAGGAAGCAGAATCAGAAAACGTTATCATACAAGGGCTCATAGTTCACATTTCATCCCATCTTTTCACCACTTCACTCAGTATAAAAGTAAAAATGTCTAAAAATGATGTGAGGTATAAAAAAAGATTTGAGGTTTTATTATTGGTTTATGTGCTAAAAACAGTCATAGAGTTTTTCTACATGTCCCCTCTCAGAGATAACAATCCTAATATTGTCGTGCCTTTAAGACTGATATATGCAAACGACCCTTGTTCTTGTTGGCTGCCATGTTCAGAAAGAAGTCTGGATTAAAACAAACTATTAAGTTAAGACTGAAATTTTCAGGGACATTTAAAAAACAAGGAATGAAACAACAGACTCTTTTTCATATGTGTGGTTCCTTTTTTCCCTTCACACATCAAAGTTTCACACATCAAAGTGCTGGTGGTTGTGACATCACAGCCATGCAAAATTGTTTGTTTCTGCAGATTAGATGTAATATGTGGACTGTATGAACTGGGGACTGATTAATAGCATTAACAGTGAAATAATTAGTTTTTAGTTTGTGTCCTTTAACGCAACTAACAAGCTAATAGGAGTATTGTATAACACCCACAGACTAAGCCATTTCCTGCTCTAGTACATGACTGGACTCATTATGATGACCTTCATGTCCTGTGTAGTGGAAACATATATGCAGTGGACTGAGCTGATGGGGTGTACTGACAACGGGTAGTGCAGAATTTTGGCCACTTCAGGATTATAACTTTTACACTGTACTGCACGCAGTACTGCAAACAAATGTATTTCCTTTACAAATATGGACAAAATGTTGCTGTCTAAATTGAAAGAATTCATTTTTTTACTGTCCATGCACACAACAGCAATGGCGATACAAACTAACTACTGGGAATCTAACAAAGTACAAGCACTACTACCTGTTTGGGATGAAAATAATTTCAGTGGGAATTTTCTATGACATTTACACATTTACACAACACTTCAACACATTTTTCCCAGACTTTATTCACAAAAAAGCAAAACAAAGGGCACGGTGGCCAAAAACTCCAAACCAGAAACAAGGATAGAGCAGACTCAACTCCAAGTGCTCGAGTTGGATATCCCACAACCTACTAAACACAAACTAGGCGATTTAACTGAAATTAAACACAAAACACATGTTGATAATCAGTCCTTTATCCCTGGCCAGCCAAGAGCTCCCAGACCTCCGTGGCCAGGGATGAAGCCACACCCCTAGTCAACAAACAAGGCCTATCAAGTCCTGGACTGTAGCGACCTCTAGTGGCCGCTGACTGGGGATGTGGCAGACTGTGAGAAACATAAAAGTGAAGTTAGCTGGGTTAGGTTTTTATTACACAGCTAAAGAATGTAGAGGGAAAAAAAACTCAACTTATATAAGACTATAAATACCAAAAGGCCACAATAACAAAAGCTGTTCTGACAGAAAAACTTTCCCCTAGACAGAAAAATATTTGCACATGAGATTGAACCCTTTTATTCAAAAAGATAAGGAAAATTTAAAAATCCATTTTTTTCCCAACCATTTTTTATGCTGATGGTGTTGTTTCAGAATATTTCTACAATACAGACAGGGCAAATAGATGAGTCTGAAAAAGCACTGGAGTGTCCCTTCATGACCGTATGACATACCATGGCAAAATAAAATGAGAAAAGGAAACTGATGTGTGACCAGTTGTTAATCATCAGACAAGCTGTGGAACAGGCCCAAAAAAGACCAGTGGGCATGGGAACGAGACGGTGGGTGAGTCAGAGTGGTCTGAGTGATAATGGAGGGGGAAATAAGGACAGTGTGAGTTACAGGGTGGAACCTGAGTGATGTAAGTGTGAAAATAGCCCCCAAAGGAAGACAGGGATGGAGAGAACCCAAGAACACTTCAGTGTTCTAAAAGACAAAGCAGGAAAAGCCAGTTTAATTTTCAGAAAAGTCGTCAATGCATTCCAAAAATAAAGAACCTGATGCTACTCAGTTGTGCAATATCTTGTTGGGTTTAAATCTTTACCATTACATGCATCATTATCTTCTCATTATGTGTCATAACCTTGTGAAAAATCACTACTTAGACTTTAGACTTTATATAATCGATTGTTCCCGTCTCTGTGTGTCTGTGCAGTCGTAATTTTACCAATTTCCTCTGGGATCAATAAGATTTTCTGTAACTTTCTGGTTCTGAAACACATGCTGCACCTGCCTGCTGCCTGCTTACAGTGTGTTTTATTAGGAAAATTGAGAAAGATTAATGTGTTTTACAAACAAGGAAAAAACTCATCCCTGCTATGAATGCCATTTTTGTTCTGAATATCTGCCAATTCAATAATGTTGTTTGAACCACTTCAGTTTAAAAGCAGAAAAATAAATGCATCAAAATAAACGTGATTACTTATGAGTGCATGATTGGAATCTGCCAAGATGTGAATCAGTTGATTTTTGCTCCAAACAAGCAATTGGCTAATTTAATATTTTCATTTTGTGTGATCTGTGTTGCAATTAGATGGCATGAGCTGGGTAAAGTGCACTGTATTTGAAAGTGGCTGCTATAACTGTAGCTAAATGCATGCTAAATAGCTAGCTGCCTCTTTCAGTTACTGTAGTCATTCAATCTCATAATAAGAATACACATCTGCTGCTGTGTTCAGATAATAAAGAATAAAAATACAAATATTTCAGTCAGTTTTGCTGAAAATCTGCCACAATCAAGGGTACTCCCTGCACTCCCTGTCAAGCCCACTGCATGACTGTTATGTATGATATTGGGCTACATACAGCTCCAGAAAAAAAAAAAAAGAGACCAGTGCAATTTTTAAAACAGCATCTCTGTGAGTCCAGTGTCTGTTAAATTCCTACACAAGCACCTCATTCTGTTTTTGGTGGTACTGATTAGTAAACACCTGAATCAAATCTTAAGAAAAATAGAAAAACACTGCTGTAATCAACACTCTCCTGTCGCAATGAGACCAGATGAACTGCAAATCACTACTAGAAGATAATTATTGCCGTTTTGTTTAAGAGTAAACAAGGGTTTTCAAGTTCTGTGGAACGCTGCATCATTACTCTTATTCGGATGTTGTGTCATTTACTTTAAAATGATGCTTTAAAGAACAATATTTTTATTTGGTAATTAGGAGAAATATTGTCAGCAAAGCTATTCTGTTCAATACTTTCGCTTATAAAAAATAAAACATGAGAGACTTTTGCTGTGGTCTCTTATTTTTACACTTGACTCAACTAAACTGTCGTTTTTCAATAGGCCATTCTTAGTATGGCAGTGCGTTTTTCCCTTTCAAAAAAGAGTAGAATCTCAAAGAGATCTATCCCAACACTGTGGGTATAGAATTGGACTTCAGGTTGAAACCTCATCAAATCTCTATCACACTTAACTATATTGTAATTGAAATTACATTCAATTTAATTTAATTGTTGCATTGGCCCTATGGTTGGGAAATGTTTGATCCCTTGTGATGCCGCAGCCATCTGTGGACAAAAGTCCAAGAGAGCCCAACACTTTCTCTGGAAACAGTCCCAGTAACTGATTGATCAGTACTGAAACCTGGAAAATCTCTTGGACAAACAGTGCTGCTGTTGGTGTTTCTGCAGCATGAATGCATTCTAACACAGGAGCATTTTAAAGCAGTGCAGGGACGGGAGCAGCGCTCTGCTCTTCACCAGCACACATTTGTTGAGCAGAACTTTCCTCCCTTATTATATATACAGAAAACTCACAACACATAATTGCTTCTTATTTCTCCAAAAAACCAAACAAATAACTGCAGAATCTTTTCATGTCACATCCTTTCATGTAACATTTTTGCACCAAATTATGAAGCATTGATCAGTAAGAGTATGGATAAGCATTATCAAGCAGTATTAGTATTAATATCGGTATCAGTGCAGTGCTAATCATATGCTTTCCTATCTTTGAGTGGGTAGGGTGGGCTCGCTCTACACCCAGGATGCAGGATGGGGGCCAGTGAGGGCACAACAGAATTTGCAATGACATTGTTTTGGGGAAAATATGTATGCAGTGTTTCAGTCTAAATTTAATTTTCAGTCTATTTTTAAACACAAAAGCCATAAAGTGCCTGTTGTTACATACAACCTGAGACACAACAGAGCGGACAGCATCATCACACACAGAACAAGATTCTTCAACAGCTTTTTTCCAGCCACAGTCAGACTGATGGCAAAACAAACAAACAAAAAAACACTGAACACTTAAAAATAACACTACAATACTTCACCTCACTACACAATACCCCACACACCTCACTTGTACTGTTGTCTGTTTAAGGTGCAATATGCTAACTGAAGCAGTTAGAATTGTGAAACTTCAGGTACAATATCAGGTGCAATACTCAAAATGTGCAATTTTAAAATGTGCAAGTACTTGAATTTAAAAAAAAATCCTTTGTAGATAACCCTTTTGTACAGTTGTACTTATATCTTTATATATCTTTATATTTGATGTACTACTAGTAGACGGCTCTATTCTCTGTTTTATTTTTCTTATCTTTTCTACCTATCAAAAATGTAACCTGACTCGGACAGCTTTGCACAAGAATGTGCATGGACTGCTGGTCTCATGCACAAATGGCAAATAAAAATCTTGAATCTTGAATCTTGTTAAGGTGTAGAGTCTTTTAAAAGGTTTGTGAGCTTGAGCTCTTCTGCCACTTGGCTTTTCCCCAGAACACCCCTGCATTGTTTTTAGCATTCGTAAGCAGCTCTGGTGCTTTCCCTGCCAAAGTTGTCCCTGCGCATGTCTAATGCACACTCTAATCCGCCTTTTAATTGAGTGAAATTCTTGCTATAAGAAACCTAACAGGATTACAAGGCAGATTATGTGGAGCTGAATGAAGAGAGCGACCAGGTCACGTTAAAGGCGCGGATTTACATCGGCTACTGCTGGTCAGGAAACAGTAGCTCGCTTTATGGCAGTCACAAGCCCAAAAACAAACACAAACACCAAGTCGTTCTGAGTAGGCCTCCGCCTTACTATGCTGCATGGGCACGTTTCTGCACAAGAAATCCACATATTTGCTTTGGATATTAGTGAAAAAGAATATTAACTCATTTAATTCTCATTGGCTTTTGTCTACCCTATGTACCTGCCCCCCCCACCCCACTGACCACTATATGAACTTATAGGCTCACAGTCTAGGTCCCAATTACACACTGTGGTCCATCTGTTGTTTAAATTGTTGGTCGGTTTCTGGTCGGTTTCTGGCTGGTGCTGGAGCAACTTCAGCACAGCAGCACTATCCTGGCCTGGTTGGGAGTTTTCCATCATCTGAAAACAGCCAGCAATAGACACTGTTAGTGCAATTTAATGAATGTGTTTCATCAAAAATAACCCCCTTGTCTTAATCAGCAGCACAGATTCACCACATCCTTTCATCAGAGAGGCTAAATTGCCGTGCACACTTTTTTTCCTTCGCTTTTTTTCCCCTCCGCAACCTCACCATGATGCGCACCACCATACTGAGCTGTTGCTACACAGTTCCCACGTCATGGAAGTGTGTATCACCGGTTCCCATTCCTGGAGATCAGCTACCTGATCTGTGAACATGGGCGAAGGTCTAGACTTCTGAGGCTGTGAATTATCTCGCAGCATTTGGTGAACCCAGATAAAAAAGACTGAAAAGCAAAGCTCCCTTCCCAAGAACAACATGTCTGGTGCTTTGGTGCCAGAGTGAGCCGTGGTCACTCCAAGTCGATCTCCGAAAACAGGAAAGCGCTCAGAGATGAGTTATGTGGATGTTCCATTGTTCAGCTCAGACCTATGACTTCAAGTGCTGTGTTCACTGCAAACCACCACATCCTGGCTGGAACTGTTACTGACCAGCACACAGGACAGTTTCCCTCACCAGAAAAAGAAAAAAAAAAAAAAAAAATATATATATATATATATATATATTAGAGGTGGGCATATATTCATTTTTTTTATCTAGATTAATCTCATTGTAATCTTGAGATTAACCTAAATTAATCTAGATTACTCCCCCTCCCCAAAAAAAAAATGATCCCAATGCCTGTTTTTATAGTGTAAACCATAACTATGTCTCCAAATGTTCTCTCAGATCACTTTAATTTCAT
>JBBPDC010000002.1:4583456-4598642 GCA_037974485.1 Hemigrammopetersius urotaenia
GTGTGACGGGGGAGGAGTTATAGAGTCTGATGGGTGGGTGTGTGACAGAGGGAGGAGTTATAGAGTCTGATGGGTGGATGTGTGACGGGGGAGGAGTTATAGAGTCTGATGGGTGGATGTGTGATGGGGGAGGAGTTATAGAGTCTGATGGGTGGATGTGTGATGGGGGAGGAGTTATAGAGTCTGATGGGAGGATATGTGATGGGGAGGAGTTATAGAGTCTAATGGGTGGATGTGTGACGGGGGAGGAGTTATAGAGTCTGATGGGTGGGTCTGATTGTGGCAATGAAAGTAAATGTCAGCAAAATGACACAGCAGACCTGTTTGTGGACTTTGGTGAGCTGTTCCAGGTTGTTCTCCAGGAACATAATCTTCTGCTTCTGAGCCAGGCTGCCACCCTCATCAGGATCCAACTCTACACACTATCAGAAAAAGAAAAAAAAACACGAGAAGTGATTATATGGTTCAAGACTGTACTCACTATGGCTAACCCCAGTTAATACAGGTGGTTGGACCTCTTGCATGACTGTAATCAAATATCTAAATCATAGTGATTCAAGGCATGGCTTTTTGAGTGGTCAATACTGCACAAAAAAAGGCAAAACTAACAAATTAAAGTAAACCTTTGAAAATAGTTTTTCAGCCAGCTGTGGCAATGACACACTGTAGGTTTGAGATCTAGTGGGGTCAGATGTACAGCTTCAGAAAATAAGAGACCACTGAAATTTATTTTAAAATCTTCATCTTTATGAGCTCAAACACCTGCATGCCAGTGCAAAATAAAATGATAGAAACTGTCAGTATAACTGCAAAAACATGTTCTCTGCGACTGTCAGTGGCATGACCCAAAAAAGACAAAGTAAGCAAACATCGATAGCTGCAGGAACATTTCAACCTGAAACTTATTTTAGAGTTCGCTTAATCATCAGTTCATATTTAATATTAAATTGGCTTGTAGAAAGCAATGACACTGTTTCCTCTTTTTGTTAGAGCACATGCATCCCCCTACCATCAGTCACTCAGCTTCTGGCTGCAAAATAAAGCTGTTCAGCCAAGCGATGTCTGTGGATGAGCACACAAAGTACTTCCCAAATGCTCAAGAGAATCCTGGGAACTTCAGTAAAGACAAACAAAGGAAACAACAACTCTTAACACTTACCATCCTGACACGAGTGTTAAGGTCCTCAATAAAGAGTTTTCGGAGACTGTGGAGAGTCTGCAGTTCTTTTGTCTAGAAAATCATGGAAAATACTGTTAAATATAATAATCGTGTCCTCAGACATTATTTAGCTTCATACGGATGAATACCATTCACAAGCTAGCAATACTGCTGTGCATTGCACAAACCAATACAAAAGCAGTGCCCACCAAAACAATGTCAATGGTGATAAATGCCCAGTGATGAATGGGGTCTTAAAAAGTGCATCAAATGAGCAACAGTCAGTAACTTGCAAATAAACAAGGCACACATAAAGTGGAGATCAAAATGAGAGAATTTTATATAAACCCTTGATTTCAGCTGTTAATTGTCTCTGCTCAGAATTTGAAGGAATGTTAGCTGTGTTCTACTAGCACTGTTCTACCAGTATGTTTTATAAAATAATTAAAGCATGTCAAAAAAGTTATTTTTGTCACCCCCAAACCGCCTCAGCCACGCCCCCAGCAGTCCAGTCGTTGTTGCCAGAGTACTAGCTAAGGTCTCCGCCACGCCTCCGTTTCCACATGCAGGTTTGTTTATGTTTGGGTGCGGGTGCCTAGCAACCCACTTGCAGCAGAGTGAGCCTCCGAGCTCCTCCTGATTGGGTTGCTAGGCACCCACTTTTTAGCTCAGGTGTTATCTCCTTATGTCTTTATTACTTTGAGTTAAGTTTGATAGGTTCTGTTTCCTGATTGGTTTTCCACCCCTCTGTATCATTTGTATTTATCCGAGCCAATCCAGCAGTCTGCACACGGCTTCCCTCAAACTGCCCTCAGCTTACTCTTACCCAGGGCTCTCAAGTCTCATACCATTCCTTCGGTCTCTGCTTCCCTACGGTCTGGGCTTCTTCTGAAGACCTGCACCTCTCTGCTGGAAGCCCAGAACACAATGTGCTCCTCTTCTAAGGGGCTTCACCTTCATCTCTATTGTCTCTCTCTCTCTTTCCAGAAAGAAGACTAAGCCAGTATCACTCTCAGTCTTCCTGTATGGTGACCGCATGTAGCAGAGCTTCATGGTTTTTATTAAGAAGTGAAACATGCTTGCCCCAATAGACTCAGTAAAGGAAGGACTTCCATGAGCCATGCGCTGATTTCCCTGTATGCATTCTTGGCTGGCCTGAGAGAAAAACTACCTGTTTAAACGCCTCCCCGGAGCTTGTTAAATGAAAAGTGACTGTTTACGTTTCTCAGGTCCTCTTTTCTGGATTAAGCTTTTGTGCTGGTTCACTCCTGCATTTGTGTCCTCCTTCCTCTGGCAGGGGTCATGACACTATTGTGGAAAACAGTGATCAAAACTAGAAACAGTAGACACCGAGACACAGAGCCTATTGCTTGTCTATTTCTAATCATAATCAGTGTTATAAACTGACTATAAACTGTATAAACTTGAAGGGAGCATTTTCCCGTAGGGTAGCATAAATCGATAGGCTCTGCTCTGCTGCTACAGTAGCATTTTTCGATTATAACAGGCACCTTCCGAGCAACTGCAAGTTAACATTTATGAATCTGTTTTCTTTTCTTCTGAACAGCTACCAGCATAAACATTTTTATTTTATCAGGCAGCAGCAGAATCAGTCAGTGTGTTCAGTAGTGACTGTCCCTGCTAAAGTGAGATGAAGCGGTCAAGCTCAGAAAAACAAACTTTCAAAATAAGGGTGATTAAAAAAAACTGCATTAAACCGCGATGAAATAATTGTCGGCATTAATTAAATAAATCGTTCATTTTTTATCTCTAATTTTGATCTCTGCTATAATGGGGCATAGGTACAAATAAAGCGTCATTTCAGAATGTGCATTTGAACTGTGGCTACTGTGGAAAAATGAATACAAAAGTAAAGTAATTATTAGCTCTGAGAGCATCACATCACTTACCACAGTTTCCTCAAGACCCTTCAGATCCTCCTTAGCCTGCTCCCTCTTTTCATCCAGTAAACTAACAAAAACACAAAAACCTCAGATGATTAAAATGCTGGACGGACATCACCCTTAAAAAATTGATTTCAACAAATAAAAATTGAGTAAAACAGTCCAAAACTCGTTCATTGCTCGTTCACTGTTTCACTTCGCAGCCGCTTTAGACCCTCCTTCATGTATTTTCCCCACCCACTTGTGGGCTGAGGCTGTTCTGAAAGTTCTCCTGAGTTTTTTTCGGCTTAATTCAAAGACCTAAAATAAAAGAAATTTGGGCATTTTGTTCTTTCTGGGTATGTGTGTGTGAAACCAGTATTAAACCCCACTAGCAGTGACTATTATTATATGTTTTTAAAATTACCATAACTTTGGTTCTTCATAGGAGCAACAAACAGCATCATGACATCTGACACCTCAAGCATCAACACAAACTGAGGCAGCATTCGTATAAGGAGACAAGTTATGATGAAAATGTATCATTTGTTCTGCTTCCAGCACAGATACGTGCTGCTTGCGCTCTAAAGGTTAAACCTGAGCACATCTGTCCTTCTGGAATCTCTTTAAACCAAAAAATAGAGGAACCCTGCAGCTTTCAAAGGCACTTACACAAGTTTCTGCAGCTTCTCATCCTTCTCTCGTTCCTCCTCTTTGAGCTTGTCGTAGTCAGAGAGGAGTTTCTTCTGCTCCAGCTGAAGAGCCTGGTTCAGACTGAGAGAGAAGAAAATAGGTTGTGTAAGAGAATATTTTACATTAATTGCTTGTTTTACATATTGCTTGTTTCTAGAACTCTCTGATTATATAAGTAACATGAAGTGCATTAGGTCTAAGCTTGCACAAGATGATTCATCTAACAGAAATAGAAGTAATCCGACCAGAAGTGGTTGTTTCCTTATTTTCAATGCCAAGGATGCATGTTCTGAAAGAGGAACCAGGGCATGCTTTGTTAGTTTTGCAGCCTCATGTATGGATAAACAAGGCTCTCTGAGCTGAGAAACTTTGAGAGGGATGACTGAGACAACTCTCCCTGCAGAAATAATGTCATTTGAATTGGGTGTTTATTAGGGCTGTAACAGTACATGGGTCACGGTTCGGTACATGATGTCTTTCGGAGAATACACGGTACGACAGAGAAGACGTGATTGAAGTAATACGGAATCACAGAGGGACCAAAAAGCACAAGTAAATCATAAACCTGGGTCGTAGTGCGGTGCAATAGTGCCACCTACTGGCGAAACACTTACACATACATGAAAATATAAGCAAGAGTGTGTGTTTACTTGTTAATACACTGCTGTTTATTTAAAATAAACGAAACCAAGCCTCATTCTTTAGAACTTTTTGTTCGACTGTTCTCAGTTTTCATTAAAACAGCATTTGTAACATTTTAACTGTAAATGGACTATCCATCCCATTGGCTGCTACTTAATAGCTTAGTATATCTACTACTTGTCTTACATTAGATGGCTTTTTGTATGGCTGTTTGCATGATTCATTAATAGAAATATACTAACTTTTGACAGGTATAAAGTGTCTCTGCCTTATTTTAAAACCTGTTACCAGCTTATCTGGTGACTTGACTGACTTTAGCAACGTGTTGAAGGTGTTAGTATTGTCAACATTTCAGAGAAAATCTTCATTAAAGAGTGAGAGTGCTGAATTTTTTTGCTCTTAACTCTTTCAATTCGTCCAAAATCCTTTGTTTCTCATCAATCTCATCTCTGAGGCGCGAGAGCTGCTTCTGATGTGCCTCTCGGTGACCCTCCATCTGCTCCTCCAGAGTTTTCTACACACAGACATGCATTTGGAGAAGCGGTAATCCAGCCATAACATGTTATTTCATTTATCACTTCTTGCAAATACAATCATGAGCTAAACTTTGGCACCCTTTTCAAATTTTTAAGTGAAAATAAGTTCACCAGAACACAAATCTGCACATTATAATGCACAATTTCAGTTTATATAATTGTACATATAGGAAAACATACAATACAAAATGTGGCCAGTGCAAATGTCATATTTTTTGCAATATTTTCTAATACTCAATAAACAGTTTGTGCACTGTAATACATGCAACTTTGGGAGAAAAATATCATATATAGGTTTGTTCCCTGATTCCCTGAGAATGAGTTAAATCAATTTTACATTGAAAATGAACAAAACAGCCATTAGATTGGGGCTCAAACCTTGGCATATGTCACGGAGGCCGGACCTAGCCGGCTCCTGTGATTTACCTCTATGTACAGACCAGGCTGGGAAGCCGGCATCCATTCTGTGTTTCTTTATTGAACCAAAACAAAACAAAAAACAAAAACCTGGCTCGAGAGCCGTTTACAAGAACATGTACGTGGCAGAGACCATATGAAAATGAGGCGAAATGAGGCGATTGACTGACAACCTGATTAGTACTAAACAGAACTTAAATACTCCCAGAAATCAATGAACAGAACACAGAACAGATGGCAACCAAAAACACGTGACACAAAAAGCAGAACAATACTAAAATAAAAGTCCCAGAAACCCAAAACAGAACAGTGACCTAGCGGTCACTGGCCGAGCCGTGACAGCATATGACTGTTTTTCTGGTAAAAATGTGCCATATGTAACCCTGTGGAACATGATCTGGTGTCTAGTAGCATTTGGTTCATCATTAATAATGTCTATGTTTCTGTATGATTCTTTACGGTGTGTGTGAATGGTACCATGTTGTGGAAGTTACTGTTTAGCAGAAAGAGAAGTCCATACCTTCATCTCTTCAGCATCTTTCATCTTGCTCATGTGCTCCTTCTCCTTGTCCATCACGGACACCTCATGCATATTTTCTGTGTTAGGACAAAACAGCACAAATGTTAACCTTAAACTCAAACTGAGTTTCTGGTCATCAAAATAATCTATAAAGGCTAACTGCTGCAATGTATAGAGAATACACAGGACATCATTATGTTCCTGGAACACCCTGCATTTTAACCCTTATTTGGTCACATCCTGACTTTTCCCTGTCATGTGACTTTTGTTTTGTGTTCTTGCTCCGCCCTTATCCCCCACCCTCCTCCCGCTCATAAGTGTGTTCACCTGTTCGTTTGTAACCCTGTGTGTTCCCTATACACTAGTAGTCACACTGAGATTTTCTACATTTGCAGATTTACTAAAAATACACGAGATATGCTTTGCTAACACATACATTTACAGTATGTTTACCTTTTGACTTCCTTTATTAGCCTATTTTTTATTCACCCCTACTGGATCACCAGACAAGAGATATTTAACAAGTTACTGAGTAATGAGACAGTTCACAAGTGCATTTAAAGTTAAAGCACAGTCTAGAATTTGCATCATCACACAAACAGTTAATTGGATGTTAGGTATCCTATTACAGGTTAGGTATCCTATTACAGATTATTACAATACTGTTACAGATTCTTTAATTAAACTTGTTCTGCTTATTTTATTTACAGTTGTTCACTTAACAACTTGAACAATAATTAAAATATGCAGTTTATGTAATAAATGTGGTAAAAATAGGGCCTAAAGCGTTTGGTTTGTTTACCTTCCAGTGTCTGTTCACTGTAACCCCTACCCCAGCCTGTTGAGTTGTGTTTCTCATTATTTTTTTATAGTTAATCAGAGTTTATGTCTTTCTTGCAGGTGCTTCTGCCTCAAGTCCTCCCTCAACTGAAGTTATATCCCCTGAGCGGTGAAGCTTCTAGCTGTCATGTATGGGGACTAATGGCAGGGGGTGGCCACTAGAGGTCACCCTTGTTTAAGTTGTGTGTTTTGTGTTTAGTTATCACCTGTGTTCCATTTGTAACTAGTGTTTGGGTTTAATCATGTGTTAATGTCTGGGGGTTTGTGGCACAGGTGACTGGGTGATTAGGTTTGGGTATTTAAGGGGTTTGTGTTAGTCCACTGATGTGGATCAACCATCACACTGCTTTCTTTTCATGGTAGGATTCGTGTTTTCTGTTGTGTTTTGTTATTGGAAGAGTATCGGCCCATGTGCCTGGTTTTTTTCTTTTCTGTTTTAATAAAATACACTTAAGATGGAAGTCCTCATTTGGAGAAAGCAGGGAAACGTGACACAATTAAGTTCTGGTCACCTGTGAAATATCTTGTGTTTGTGCGTGTAGATGAATCACACCTTGGGCATGGAGTTTAGCCAATTCCTCCATCAGCGAATCTTGGCTCTCCTCCAACTGTCTCTTCTTTTGCTCCATGTTCTGCATGTAGTCTGTCAGGGACTTAATCTTGGCCTGGAGCTGGATCAGTCAGGGACAAACACACAATCGGTAACAGGAACATAGTTTGGAGAATAAGCCTGACCCTAGATCTGTCACTGATATGCTGATATGCTAAAGGCTCCTGTGCAAACTGTTTAATGTCATTTTCTTAGCCTGTTTCTGCGATTTAACTTAAAAATAAATGCAATAAAATAAGTATCAAGGTTTGTTTTGTTTGGAAAAATGTAGTTGATATTGTGTGAGCTGGTGAGAACACAGGTTCGGTTCCGGATTTCAGCAGCTTCAGATTTAATGTAATGAAGGACCAATTGAGTCAAACCAGGTTTCTTATAGAAACGACATGTAATACTGGAGTTCCACAAGGAACAAACTGATAAACTGTACATAAAATCACTATTTGCTGTATCGTGGTGCAGCGGGTCACACTGTTGCCTCTCATCTACAAGGTTGGGGGTTCATGGGGGTGCCTAGAACTTTTGTACTGTATGCACAGTATGTGTGCTTTTTTGTTGAATACAGCAGATTTCTTTTTACCATGTCCCTTCTTCAAGTGATCCACTGGTGTGTTGTTGTTTTCTCCCTATTTACGACTAGAATAGTGTTTGTTTCTTGGCCATCTGTCCAATCAAAGCTGGGCTCCTGACTGGCCACAGCAAAGCAAAATGAACTACTTCCACTGTCTAATGTACCAGTTTTAACTCAAGAACTAGTGAATGAGCGTATTCTGATGCGGTAACCCCTAGAAGTGACAGTGGATCCTCACAACAACCAATTTGTCTGTGATTAAAGTGTGAAAACTGGTCAAATTCTGTTTATATTTGTGTTTATTTAAAAAAATAATCATACATCCTCTTCACAAAGAAGTATTAACTGAAGAAAATCTGCCCTTTTTTCTTTTAAGAGAATAAAGTTGTATGCATAAGTTCAATCACAGACATTATTGATGTTTTAAGTGAAAACAAGCCGTCACTATGGGTTGCAAAATGAAATATGCGTATTTTTTTATTACTGAAATGGACAAAAGTAGAAAGGGCAGATTCAAATGAGTCAATACAGAATGTAAATCCAGAATGTAAATGTAGTTCATTATGTAACTTTGTAATCACTCTGTAATTACTGACAGAGATTTAAATAATTGTCAATTGTAAAGAATGCAAAAGAATTTTTGTGGCTAAATGAGAGTAATAACTCATTATAAGGAAAAACTCATTAACAGGGGAAACACCAAGCTCTGCAGCACTGGAATACAGCATTGATGCTTTGTGTTCCACCAGAGGGTTCCACTGATCACAGGTCAGAAACATTACCTGAGAGATTAACAGCTGGCAGGAGGCCAGCTCCTTCTCGTTGGCCTGCATTTTCCGTGCCGTCTCGGCCTGGGTGCCTTCCAGCTGTTTGCTCCGGTTTACCAGAGACTTCACTTCCGACTTCATCTTGCTGATGTAGAGGCGGGCCATGGTGAACTCCTCCTCCATCAATCCATGCGCCTCAGTCATCTTGGAGTGTGGAAAGAATGTGCATGATTCAACTAATCAAGAGGGAATCTGGATACTAGATAATAGTGTTAACTACCATAATTCAACACACTGATGCAGAATCGTCTAATTTGGAAGGCTCCTTTTTAAAAGCAATTTATCTGGAAGTGATATATGTGGTGTTGTAGCATTGGCAGGGGCAGGGCGGGGCTGTGTTTGGTGGGGAGTAATGGAAGAAAAAAGGCAGTCTTTTCAGAAAGAGCAGAAAGAAAACGTCCCTTAAAAAGAAAGATGAACGTAAGAAGGGGTGTGCATTTGACTAAAAATGTACTGGCTGCGTTTTTGAAAATGTATGATGGGGGTAACATTATCGCATGTTTTCCTAATATCGTGCAGCCCATATTAGGAAAACATGCGATAATGTTATTGAGTGTTGCGATGGCGATATCACATGTGATAAGTGAGTAAAAACCTTTATAGTGTTTTCTGCTTTGGATTTGCTGGTGATATAGACTCCAGACGCTGACTAGTCTATGCATAAATAAATGAAATGCAATATTTCGCTTCCAACATGTTTTTTTAAAGAATTTACTTAAACAGAGCATTTAATGCCTCCCATAAAAAAAAAAAAATTTTTTTTTTTAGTAATTTAAAAATAAAATTAAATACTGGGCGCACTAAAGCCCTGGGTGAAGAGTTTTGCAAAAACTCCATTTATTGCAGTTCAGTCTATCTTTCGCGATATGGATATTGCGAATGTTGATATCGCGATGAGTGTAAATTTGCGATATATTGTGCAGCCCTAATAGGGGGTGAATAAAGGGAGCCTAAAAGGGTGTGGCAGAGCACCCACAAACTACAGGGGTGAGAAGGGTGAGTCTTTTACCAAGAGCTTAGAATACCGAAAATGACTGGTCAGTGTGTTTTAGCACACTGTGCAACAACTGTGTCCATCTTTCACAGAAAGACTTTGCAACAAGTGTGAAGAGCCTCATTGTACAGGTTATAGACTGCAGGCGCTGGCAAGAAGTCTGATTGCGAGGAGGTCCAGTGTGTTTCTCTAGTGGACGGCGTTTGTGAGACGTCCTTACATTTTTGAGGTCGCTGGTGCCGATAATGCCTCCAATCTCACTGATGTCTCTGAGTAACATGCTCAGAATCTCCACAGATCTCTTCTTGTGATGTCCACTCATTTCCTGCAGAGTGGCCAAGTCTCTCTCCACACTGGCTAGAAGAAGCTATGATACATTCAAAAACACAGAGTTACTGAGGCTTGTGTAGCGCACCAGAACTGATGTACAGAAATGCACACTACAGTCCAACAGTGTGGAAGCAAGCGGTGTTTTTGTTTAAAGATTAAAAATTGCAGTTAAATCAATTCACAAATGTATTGTTTAATACATCTGTCAGCAGTGCTCACACTCTAATGTAATTGGTCTTAAGTCACTTTACAAATTGATGGGGAGCAGGGGGGGATTATTGTTATGCACAGAGAAGAAATCAGCCCCTAAATATTCAACATTAGGAGACACGAGGCCCCTGACTGGACTGAGTCAGAAGTGTGTTCGTTTCCCTGCCATTTTGATCTCTCATGGCTGCATGCATTTTTCCCCACCCACTTTTGATGGAGTGGTTTGCTCCACCAGTTTTCAGATCTCCTTAACCATAAATTACCTGGTAACAAACGAGTTAACACTCCTCTCTCTGGGTGAGCAGTAGGATGTAGCACCCTGATTGAAGCTATGAGCAGAATTTTTTTGACCATAAACCATTGCTGCCAAACATAATTTTTATAGCAACCACATTTATTATTATTATTATTATTATTATTATTATTATTATTATTATTATTATCATTATTATTGTTGTTGTTGTTGTTATTATTAGTGCATTGAGACTCTTTACAGATACCATTTTGATATTTGGAGCAGTTTAATCCCTCATGTTTCTGACCAAGCTCATAATTTCTGATCAAGATGCTGAGTAAAGAAATCAGTTCTGTATTTTCTAAATAGCCAGTTAAATCCAAAAGACTGCATTAGAGATTATTCCTTGTTTTTTCGCCTATTTTCCTCCTCACCAGGCACACTGTTTTCAGTCCAAAGCAAAGCTTTACTCACACTCTTCTGTGAGAGCTCCTCGTTCAGCTGATTGTTGGACCTCCCCTTTTGCTCAACCTCCTGGCTCTTCTGGTCATAATTCACTGCCAGTTCCTCCAAGGCCTGCAGGACCTCCTTCACCTCCTCCTTGGCCGCCCCATACTCATGCTGAAGACGTCCCAGCTCCTCCTGCAGCTTCTCATAGTCCTGCCTTGTCGATGCCAAAAGCTGTGATATAAATATGACTGTAAATATGCCAGTTTATAAGTCCATATAATTTCTAAGGAAGTCTAAGGAAGCTGTAAAAATAAGAAATATTATCTGTATCTGGAAGTAGAGCTTCAGATTGCATAATAATTGCAAAAGCTGTGTGGCATCAATAACTATTATTATTTATTTATTTCATTTATTTATTTATTTTATGTAATATCCTCGTTTTTTATGTTAATGCCTCATGTTTTTGAAGTGGTGAACAAAAATTACTACACAATGTTAACTTTTAAGCACGTCTAAAACACTTTTTAATTTGTTTAATAAAAGCCAACTAAAAGTGTTTTTATTTAAGTGTCAGAAGTGCAACTGTGAGGGATATGAGGGGAGAAACGTGTTATAGACTAAAGCAGTGTTAGCAGAATGTTCACCTCATCCTGATCCACCATCTGCTCCTTCAGCTTCTCTGCCAGCTGACTCTGCTGGTTGATCTCATCGTCCTGAAGAGAGGGAGACCCTTTTTATTATTTGCAAAGAGTGGTTTAGAGATGGCAACACTTCATAAAAGGCTAGTAGTCATAAGGATGCACAACAGCCACATAAATCTTTCATGACAATTGGCATGAATCTATGTAAACATTTATATAATATTAGCCTTTGTATCGCAATGTATCGCAAAGGCTAATATTATGAAATAAAGACTTGCTTCTTCTAGCAAGTCATTGGTCATAACACTAATGTGAAAAAGCATTAAAACGGAGAAAGCAGGTTTTAAGACAACTGCTGATTATTAGAATAAACATTTTGGAAAGTTTATCTAGGTTTATCTCAGTTGTCATGAAAGGCTAATGTATATGTTGCGTAGCTTAATTAATACTGGATTTAAGAGGTGTGTGTTAGAGCAGGAGTGTGTGGCAGGAGTATGTGTGATTGTGGGAGGGGGGCGTAAGCAGTGTATGTCTCACTGTTGATGGCACAGGCAAAAAAAGAACTGTAAATAAATTATTTTTGACTTTTTTAACTTTTTTCTTTTTTTTCCTCTTTTTTCTTTTTTTTTACTTTTTTTTAAAACTTTTTTTCAAGGATGTGGTGAAAAATAAAGTTGTGGTGGATATAAGACATGTGTACACACTAATGATGGGCTGATCCACAGATTCAGATATAATGCATCTTTTTACTTTAATATTAATATTATTTTTGTTGAAATTGTGTAGTTTGTTTGTAAGGTTACATCACAGAATAAATAACCTACTAAACACTTACAAAATCTATACACAACTACACTGAATTTAAAGGCATTCCAAAGGAATTTATTTATGTCACATTTATGTCACACTTCACTTCTGTATTTAAGGTGGACCTGCTAAGTTATGAGATGCCCAACTTTAGCCTAGCCGTGTTGTGAGAGATAGAGAGAGGGGAAGAGGGCAAAAACAGCCAACAAAACACACAAAACAGCCCCTGAAAGAACCCCAAAGAGGACTTGCGGGAGAGCTAAGATTCTTCTCTGAAATTCCTTTCGCTTTTGGGTTGTCTGCTGTTAGTTTGTTGTGTTTTTGGAGAATGTGAGTGAGCATCTGCTGCCTGGAGTCTTTCCCTGTCTGCTAGCATAAACTCCTGATACTCTTTGTGGTGAAATCTCTGCAGGTTCTTGATTAAATGTGTTGTATTGTACGACGTAACCGTACCTCCATCCCTCGGCACGCTGACTTTACACACATTACAAGTAGCCGTCTTGCTTTTCATCGTTTCCAAACTAAAATATCTCCAAACAAGCGACATTTTGTTCAAAACTGGCTAATTGGCTAATTTTATTCACTCATTCAGATTGAAGGTGCTGCAGGTTCATAGTATGGAATAAGGAGCGGTGAGGCATCTCATATTACACCGCGTCAAGTTTAAGGTCCAGCGCAAGCTGCAAACTGGAATATATAGATCGGGGTTGTCCGACCGAAATCCGATGACGGCCTTATGGCTATATATCGAACCTGATACCGATATCATATCAGAGCTGTAGTACATATTGTTTAAGGTTTAAGTATAGAAACAGCAAAAAGGGGTTGAAAGGTTATTATCAGAACTATGGTACAATCTGTGGGCTTGCTCCAACCAAAAATGCTGTTGAAGAGATTTTTTGACTGGTACTCTATCTGAGAAAGTGCCCTGAAAGCACATTGTTTACAAATATGACCTGTCATTCAAAGGAATGGCTGTTGATTGACAGCAGCACTTTACTGCAGTTCAAATCAATCCATTCTGACATATTTAAGAATCATTCAGTCTATTCTTTTGTGCAATAAAATCCCTTTGCCAACCTCTGACGACATGAAGAATGTTACTTTAGATCACCTTGTCATCCAGTTGCATGTAGAGGTCATTGATCAGTTCTTCATATTGGGTTTTCTCAGTGTCAGAAATAGGCTGTGGGGGTGGGGCCAGAGTTTCAATAATGGGCGTGGCTTCTGAGGTCTTTGCGTCCTTGTTTTTATGCTGCTCTTCAACAGGAACTGTCTCACCTGGAGAGAGAGGGAAAGACAGAGAGAGAGAGAGAGAAACAAAGGAGGAGAGAGAGAGAGAGAGAAAGAAAGGGGGTGCGAGAGAGAGAAAGCGAGAGAGAGAGAGAGAGAAACAAAGGAGGAGAGAGAGAGAGATGGGCAGGAGGGAAAAAACAGAGGAGAGAGCGAGAGAGAGAGGGGGAGAAAGAAAGATGGAGAGAAAGAGAAAAACAAAGCGGAAGTGAGAGAGAGAGAGAGAGAAACAAAGAGAAAAGAGAGAAGCAGAGAGGGACAGATGCGACCCAGAAGTGGGGAAGAGAGACAAAGAGAGAGAAACAAAAAGAGTGTGGAAAACACAGAGAGAGAGAGAAAGAGAGTGGGAGGAGAGACAGAGAGAGAGAGAGAGAGAAATGGGTTACCTAGAACAGCCAAATGCAAAACCTCTGGCTGTATGCATATTTGTAATAATAATGTCAACATGTGTGTTTTGTATTTTGGTACATTTTAATGTCATTTGTTGTTTTTTTTCTAGTTAAACCAGCTTTGTTTTAAGCTGATAATTTTTCTATTAAATTGGCATTGTATTTAGTTCTTAGCATGACTTGTTTTCAGTGAAAGCACTTTGCAGATGTATTGTTTATAAAGTAAAGCTTATAAAATGGGTTAATATTATTCATAAATCAGCAGGTGATATGGCAACCAGAAACCAATCCAGACACTAATCTCAGTATCCCACGTTGAAAAAAGCAGCTACAAGGGAATGAACTTTTCTTGAGAGATAGATATGAGGAGAGCGAGAAACGAGAATGAGAGAGGAAACCAAAAAGAAAACAGCAGTTCAATTGGAGGAGCTTCAAGGCTTGTCTGGATTCTGTAGTGAAGGATAACTTGGGGTCTCGTTCTGGTTTATTGCAGAGTTTAAAGGAAATTGACAAACTTGCTTGATAACATTTAAAAATTGAGGCAAATATAGATAAACAAATATCAATCCAGAGTTATAGTTCTGCAATACTTTTGACATAAAATACTGTGTTTTGAGTCACACATCGTTTCTTTATATGTTGCTTTGAAGCTTCTTGTTGGTGCAAAACACTATTTTATATCTATCAAACTGTCTTGTCTTTGATGTATCAAATGGCTTAAATGAAGAAATGAGAACAAATGTTTAACCGCGACCTGCTGCAAAGTCCTTAAAGATATAAGCTGCCTAGTCATTTAGCATTCAGCACCACCAGTATACTTATCACGGGCCTCACCATCTGGAATCCCGTTTTTTCACTGGTTCAGGCCTTGAACTGGATGCGCTTTGCTTGAATGATTCATATACATAGGTCACTGAGTGGCTTAAAAAAGAAAACAAATCTCTGAAACTGGTCAAATTCAGGGACTGGACCAAAAATGAGGGACTTCAGTACTAGTGGTGTGCGATACCACAAAATTTGGTAAATACAGAGCCAGTATCGCCGATACTGATACTTTTTTTTTTACTTTTTAAAGGTGGATGCATCATCAAATTGCTAAATCTGAATGGATTTGCCTGTCCTTTAAGTGTTTTTGTGATTAT
>JBBPDC010000002.1:4607973-4633266 GCA_037974485.1 Hemigrammopetersius urotaenia
ACGTTTGTCACTTAATATCAGACTGAGTTTTGCCATTAGAATAGTCGACTATTCGATAAAATAATCGCCCGAATAATTGTTTTTAAAATAATCGCTTACCCCCAGCCCTAACGTGTGAGTGATCGGCCGATCAGACCAAAAATCGTCTGTTTCCAATCACTGGCCAATCAATCGGTGCATCCCTAATTACTTTAATATAATGTTACATAAAAGTTACCTCTTGGTCCTAAAACGCCCCAAAAAAAAACATAAGTAGAGCTCACTCCCGCAGGAATGTATCTCCAGCCCGATATGGAGCCCAAATATGAAATAGGAAAGCAACTGGAAGCCCAACCTGCACCAAACTCAAGCTGCTTAATGGCAGGGCCAAAAGTGGGCCAGAGCTGACTATATCATTGTGTTCTGATTGGTCAAAATGTTGTCATCACAACATAGAAAGAGGCCAAAACATGAAGATACAACCTAACAACTGGGAAGATGATTAAATACAAGCACTACTGTCTGTCTGAGCTGAAAATAAATGTCTGTGGAAGTTTTTTTATGATGCTACCAATTTTCTTTTTAACACTGACAAGAGCAAGACGAGAGTGAACCAGACAATCGGTAACAAGTTATGCGGAGAAAAACACTCAAGCAAGACACTTAATAATAAAAGCCCACCATAACAAAAGTGGCTCTGACAGGAAAACAACACAGTTCCTGTATAACTATGAAAATAGTGGCGCTTGCACTTAGTTGCCTTCCCAGTTGTTTGTGTCTCCATTGTTGTTTTTTGCTTGGACATTAAAAAAAGCAATGGACTCCATGTTGTGATGACAACACAGTCAACATGGCTGTGGTCTTACAGATTCATTCATAAAGGGGTAAAGAGACTTATAATCATTAGTAACAGGGACAGTCCCCCTGGAGCAACCGAGGGTTAAGTGTCTTGCTCAAGCCCTCAGTGGTAGAAAGTAGGGTTTGCACCTCCGAGTACCCACTACTGCCACCCATTAAAGGACCCAGTAAACATCATGAAGGGTAAACGACTCGTCAGAAGTGGGGTTTGATCCCCCCACCTACAGAGGTATCTGCGACCTGAACGAAGTGCCTTAGACCCCTTAGCCATCCTGACGTTCATAAGGACAAAATACACGCCCTGCCTATCAGAGCTTGTATGTGGATAAAATACCAGATACAGTAATGCAGACATCAGCAAGCCTCTAATGCAAACACACCGGTAAATCCTCAGTGTCACAACGCGCGGTTGGTGTGCATTATTGTCAGAAACTATTCACATGAATGTCTTGATTCATCTAAACGGAAAAATCTGAGGATCTAAAGACATGTGGGTTTGTCACATCACAAAAAAGGATTTGCAAACTGTCTTGTATTTTGAAGCTCTGTATCCATATATGGACTGAATGGACAGGACAATGAATATTAATACCCTGATTCTTTTAAATCCAGGAAAGTGATGAAATGGGCCCTTCAGTATATTGAAAGGCAATAGAAATATGTAGCAGTCCAATCAAAATATTCTGTCCATATTGTGCTGCCTTTGGTGATATATTGGTGATATATTGTGCTTTCCTAGCATTTACACACCTCTGAATTTAGTGTGTTTCTAAAATCACTGTATATTTCCCTAAATCTGATACAAAAGAATAATAGTATATACCAAATACAATATTCAGTTAGTGTTCCCTTTTGTCCTGCCTTTTCAGCAAACACGCCAGAATCCATATAAATCGTGCAGGAAAAATCTTAGGCTATTGTGTGAAACAGCTCGGACCACAAATAACCCTCAGCTGAAAGAAAGACAACATTTAAAGGCACACTGTGTTTTTTTAAACCATTTGTTGAGCCTCAGTGTTGAAACAGATGGCATAATAACAATATTCAGGTGATATTCAGAGTTTACCAGAGGGTTATGAAGACTGCCAACACAACAGTGGGGTAAGTGGAATGAAACAGAAACTGTTATCTCCCTTTTGATATTTTTTGCGAAAAAAACAATGCAACGTTCCTTCACAGGTAAATTGTGGAAACAAGGGTGTAACGTTCACTCACCGAGACCACCACCGTGTCTTCCCCTTTAAATTTGGGGAAAAATTTGTCCCCCCGGTTGATTTCTGAGTCGTTCAGAGGCCTGAACCTGCACATCACCTTCACACAGCACTCGGACGCGTCCACCATGGCGAAACTGTTAGAAAAACACGATTTATTTCCAAACAAAAGTTTAAAACTTGACGGAGCAGGTGAAAAGCCTCAGCCCCGGGGCTTCATCCGGCGCTGCTGCCTCTGTTCTGACAATCTCCCTCTTAAAAGCGGTTTAAAATCCGCCGTTTTAAGAAATAAAAAAGAAAGGTGTGTGTTTTTTAAGGTAAAAAGGTAAGATAATGTTACGTTATAAATCTCTAAAAGCCTGCGAAAGCCTCTGAACTCTAAGACTGCAGTCTCTGCATCCGCTCTCCAGCAGCATCAGCACCAGAAGAGGTGGGATTCACGGTGTCGATTCTCTGAAGTAGATCTTTTAAGTGAATCGACACTTTTAAGTGGACCTTTTTGGTTACACTTCTATTGAACTGTATGAACAAGAATTGGAACGTCGGAGTTTGGTCTAGGCTCCGGCTTTAATGCTTCGGTATACCAAGACGTTTTGGACAATGCCATGCTTCCAATTTTGTAGAAACAGTTTGAGGAAGAACATTTTCTATTCCAGCATGACTGTGCCCCAATATAGGAAGTTCCATGAAGACATGGTTGGACAAGTCTGGTGTGGAAGAACTTGACTGGCCCTTGCCTCAACCCCATCTAACACCTTTGGGATGAACTGGAACAGAAACTGGGAGCCAGGCCTTTACATCCGACATCAGTGTGTGGCGAGGTGGAGGATGGGCATAGTGTTGTATTTCAGAGAGAGATGAGTGAGAACTAGATATAGATATATAGGGATAGATGGATCCCCTAACTAGAAGGGAATAGATTCTGCCAACTACACCAGACAGTGGCGAGGTGCAGGGGATACATTTAACGATTACTCAAAAGAATTTAAACTAAGTAGCTGATGCCATGAATTTCACATTAAAACCAAATATCTCTAACCGTTTGTGAGTATATTATAGATACATTAAATTCCCAAGTTTATCAAGAAATTTTGCAGGAGAACTTAAAGCCATCTGTTCACCAACTGAAGCTCAACAGAAGATAGAGGATGCAACAGGACAACGACACAAAGCATAGAAATAAACAACAGAATGGCTTCAACAGAAGAAAAACTCCTTGGAGGTGTGGCCCAGTCCTAACCTCAACCCAATGCAGATGCAGTGGCATGACCTCAAGAAAGTGATTCACACCAGACATCCCAAGAATATTGCTGAACTGAAAAATTCCTCTGTAAAGAGGAATGGTCAAGACTTTCTCCTGACCGTTGTGCAGGTCTGAACCACATGAAACGTTTTGGTTGAGGTTATTTCTGACAAAGGGGGTTCATCCAGTTATTACAACCAGTTCACATACTTTTCCCACCTGCATTGTGAATGTTTACATGGTGTGTTCAATGAAAACATACCATTATTTGTGTGGTATTAGTTTAAGCAGACTGTGTTTATCTATTGTTGTGAATTAGAGGAAGATCAGAGCACATTTTATAACCAATTTGTACAGAAATCCATATAATTCCAAAGGGTTAATGCACTTTTTCTGGCAACTGTAGCCACATATACTGCATAGCCACAATTTTTATAAATACATATGTATACAGTATTTGTACATGACACTTTAAACGCCCTAATATATATATACAGTCAATTATTCATGCAATTTTGACATAGTTACTATTATTCAGCAAGCAAGTTTCTTCTTGATTGGGAATGACAGAAGATAAAAAGATGATGTATAAGAGGCGTCATTGTGGGGAAAAAAAAGATTCTCAGCTCTTATTTACATTTGAACAAAAAGTGGCATGTCTAACATTCATACCTTTTGCAAACTGTCCCAGTCTGTGGGAAAATACCAGTGGAGACGTGCAAAAATCTCCTCAGCAATCATAGGAAGTGTTTGATTGCTGTAAAAGCCAATAAAGGCTTTTCTATTGATTATTGAGAAGATTTGAAATATTGTTTCAGACTAATCAATTACTGTGTCTTTGTGGGGGGCGACAATCACAGCTCCAGGTGAGTTACTGGGTGCTCTGATGAATCAAAGTCTTCATGTAATTCAACAAAAATCTATATATAAAAAAAAAAGGTTAAACTGCCGAAGGTACAATGAGGAGGTTTTAAAATGTCTTTTTGTGACATTGCAAAACTATATTTTGAAAATGTGTTTGACTGATTTTTCTGCAGGAAAAATAACGATTCTAAAAACAATACGCCGTTCGGGAGCCAAAGGCTTTAACTATTCTTTATGAGCCGTGTCAAATGATCCGGATCACTAAAAGGAGCCGAATCACCGCCAGGTGATTTTCTCATTACACCCGTTTTCGGGAGGAGCCTGTCCTTGCGCGCTGCCATTGGCTGGGGTTTTCCGGATCCTTGTACTGCTGCCTGTAGTTTAAACTCGCAAGTGGCCCCGCCCATTGATGAATTTTAGCCAATCCCAGCCATGAATGTGGGGTGTAAGGAAGATAAAAAACACCTGAACACAGAAATATTAAGACTGCAGGCAGTGTATAACATCCCGTAAATATAAAACATGCACTTTATAGACTTCAAATTTTACTTCTTTTTGGTATTGGTATGCTGAAGCACTAAGATTTCCCTTTACTGGAACTAAAGGGCCATCTGAGTATTTAAGAGGTGTGTTGCATAACGTTTGTCCGTATAGTGTCTTCCAATGTAGATACACTTACATACTGGTAGACACTATATATATAAAACTCTCTCTCTCAAGACGCACTGTATGTTTTAATATTATGTACAGAATTAATTTGTGATATGAAGAACTTTGTTCCTGCAACAGTAACAATTGCATTTATGCTCTTCTACCAGAGGGGGGCAGCACTGCCAGGTTCTTTGGTCCTTATTGTTTAAATAAATTTAGAATGTATCAATGGGCTATAATCCGTTTAGTCAAATCAACCGACATTAACTAATATTTGACCTTTATAAAACGTTAATATGAGTAAATACACTACCGGTCAAATGTTTGTGCCCACAACAGGGATTTATTATTTATCCATTTATTTCATACGCTTGGCCTTTTAACACTGGAGAGGTGTTGAATTAATAACTATAAATTAAAATATGTAGATGAAAACAAGTTTATTTGATAAGAAATAATGCATGCCTGTTGTCATTAACTGGTTGTTGGTTTTGCAGAGACTCTCCTTTAACTACAACTTTAAATATCTGACACTGGTGTCAGGTGACTCAGATTATATTTTTTTGTAGGTCAGTAGTGATGAATAAAAAATGATTTTCTAACAAACTAAGGAACACAGAGGGTTTTAGAATTGCAGCATATGTCATAAATGTACTTTAAAACACTGTAAACATGATTTAAAAATCATGGTTACACAAAAACAGTCATCTTTCAATCATTGCATCCTGTTTGAATCTGCATATTGACACTGATTCCAAGCTTATATTTGAGAGTGTAGCCCACAATTACCCTGTTTATCAAGTGCTATAATGCCATTGTTTTATTGTAAACAACCATTAGGTTCTTTGATGAAAAATAGCCAAAATGAAAGCTAATATATTTCTAAAAATATCTTAAAATGTCTAAAAAGTGTCTAAAATCTCTCATAGACCCTCTAAAAAAAGAAAAGCACTATCAAAGAGAAATTGCTCTATTTTTCAATATTTTTGTTGAACAATCCTTAAGATTAATCTTTAAGTAGTTTGAGGCGAAATGCTCTGTTCTGTATATAAAATATGAAAAATCTGAATTGTTAACAGTTGTCTGATGCCTGAGACATTGTCTTACAAGGTTTTGAAAAGATTTCAGCGTAAAGTATTTAATAAAATACATTTACATGGTGGAGGGATATATACCGGCAAAAACAGTCCCACATTTTATCCCAACAAACTGACCCCTATTTCAAAAACATCACATATGAAAACTCATGACACATGTAGGTCCAAGAGGCCTGTGTTGTAGACATCATGACCTCCTTTCACCACCACTTAATCCACCTGTAAATTATGAAAGCTGTTTTAGAAAATTGGTGGAATTCATTTTTGGATTATTGCCAAGAACATGCAGGTAATAAAGTGACTTTAATTTTATGTTCATCAAAAGCTGATCTTTGCTTTAACTATGCTTTTTTATTGCCTTGATTATAGCACTGAAAATATGAGAAATGTAACATTTCCAAGTACTAATATAATTAGAGCACTCTTCATAATCGGTTGATGATGATGAGAGCAATGAAGAATAATAAGAACTTTTAAAAATCATATGTACCATCATCAAGAACACACTTCGTGCCTTTTGTGTTTCTGTAAGTGATGAACTACATCACTATTACATCCTGAAGCAGCAAAGCCCTGAATGAGACAGGGGTAAGTGACACTTCAAATATTTAATAAGAATTTTGTGTTGATATGTAGATTTGGACCCAAGAAGCAAAGTGTTTTCTACAAATGCAAGAACAATGAGGTTCAAATCATTCAATGTTTGAAAAGTACTGTTTTCCCCTTTTGCTGCTGGAGTGAACACTTGGTACAACTAAATCCTCACAGCAATGTTAGAGCATCAGAATGTGACCTCACTAAGGCTCTCGTACTATCAAATCCTCACAGCAATGTTCCAACATCAGAACCTGACTAATGCACTCACACAATCAAATCCTCACAGCAATGTTCCAACATCAGAACCTGACCAATGCACTCACACAATCAAATCCTCACAGCAATGTCCCAGCATCAGAATGTGACCTCACTAAGGCTCTCATACTATAAAATCCTCACAGCAACGTTCCAACATTAGAACCTGACCTCACTAAAAGGCTCTCGTACAATCAAATCCTCAGTGCAGATATTTACAGGTAAACATTAATATTGCATCTCATATACTTCTTTAGTGTGTGTGTGTGTTTATGTAGGTGATGGAGGGGCGGAGCAAGGGGCTTGGAGAGCTGCTGCTGGAGGAGGAGCTGGAGGCAGTGAGTCTGGGAGTGGAGGGGGACTTTTCTCTGGGGATGAACTGAACCTGCCTAACAGCTCTGATGGCTCCACTCCTCTTTTCTGCCAGATGGGCCTCACCAGGGTGAGGTGACACTGGGGGGAGGGAGGCTGTGGGTGGTACTAGAACAAATAAATAAAGGGAAACTGTGGCAGGTTTATTTATGTGATTATAGAGATTTTTAAATTTATATTATCAGGTCAAAAAAGTACTTTTTGAAATGAATTATATAACATTACAATGAAAAAAAGAGAACATTTATTCAGTGGCAAAAATTAAGTGTGCGCCACAATTATTGACCCACCCCTGCTGTTAATTACTTTGCACAACCCCCTTTTCCAATAGGGGGATCACTTAATCTTCTCCGCTAACATTTCACAAGGTTGGAGAATACAGAGAGAGAGGGATCTTTGACCATTCCTCTTAGCACAATCTCTCTAGATCATCCAGAGTATTGGGTCCTCTCTTCTATGGGAATTAAGTCTGTGGACGGAGATGGTTGCGGAAGGCAGCTGATTTTGTTTGCAGTGTTGTTTTGGCCATATGTTTTATATCACAGCCTGCTGAAAGTCCCAATGATGACCCATTTTTAGTTTTCTGGCTGAGGTCACTAGATTTATTTATTTAAAATTTTAAAGAGTTCCTAGAACATCTGATCAAAAAAGTAAAGTATAAATTACAAAAAATCTTAGAGTTGTGGTTTTTAGGGGTGCCAATAATTGTGGCACCAGTAAGTTTGTTAAAAATTAATTTCTTAATGATCGATTTAAAAAGAAAACGTTAAGTTAAATGTTAGATTTTTTTTCCCCATGTGAGAATATATTAGTGCAACCAAACAATTAAGCTTTTTACACATTTTAATCAGTGCTGCCTATGATTGGGGGCAGGCACGGTACACATATGGCATTTGTAGAGGTCACTTCAACACAGTTTTCATTAAGAAAAGAGCGAGCATGATTATATTTAACTATCAAAAATGGATAATATTTTATCTTTGCTTAAAACTGATGTTACAGCTATGACTTTTACATACCTAAAACACAATAAAAAAATCCGGCATCTATATTTTTACAAGACAAAACATGTTTTTAACTTCAGCTGACATGAAGAGCTGTCTGGTTATTATGGTTACAGAGTGTCGGGTCTATGTCTTTCTCCAGAAGAAAATGCATGGCCTGCATTCAATATGAGAACAAGGAAATATAAGAGCAGCCCAGTCTTTTTGTCAACAATAGAAGATCTGGCTTAGCTCTATCTACCTAGATACCAGAGAGATCATTTTAAATAAAGAATTGTATGTAATTGTTTCAAGCTCATCAGTGAAACAAGGGTAGTACTGCAATTTGTGCCAAATTTAGTCTGTTAATAAATAGTTTATTCTATTTAAAGCCTTTATATGAGTGTTGATTCCAAAGTTTTAACCTGTGGTCTATGATTGTTGAGAAGTCTTTGTTATTGTTGACAAAAAGACTGGGCTGCTCTTATATTTCCTTGTTCTCATATTGAATGCAGGCCATGCATTTTCTTCTGGAGAAAGACATAGACCCGACACTCTGTAACCATAATAACCAGACAGCTCTTCATGTCAGTCCGTCAGACCTGCAAGGGGAGATGTTGTCAGCAATAGTGAGGCCTTTATGCCACTGAGAGCAGCTCCGGGAAGCCGCCTGGAGGGGGGGGACCCTGGGGAACCTGGGGAACCTGCTGGTAAGCGGGGCCAGACAGCAACAGGTAGGAAATGTGACTCCACACAAGTTCCAACTTTTGAGAGGACGGCATTCAGCGACAGGCAAGTACATACATTTCACAGGCAGGGAGGTGTTGGAGATCCCAAAAAGGAATACTGCTATTTAAGGTGGAACAAAAAATTTGAATAAGCAGCTAACTTCAGTGTCGTGGGGGGAGTGGGGTCTGTACCTACTGTCTGTGACAAGTCAGCAGATGAGGGAGATGCAAGTACTTTCAAATGACTTTTGTGTTTTTCTATTGCAGTTAAGCATGAACTAGCTTGTTGGTTTCATTACGCTTTGTAAGCATGGGATGGGTGGGGTGTGGCCAGCAACAGCTTATTTGCATAAAAGGGACAGAGCCCTGAAACGGCTCATTTTGAAAGGCAATCAATAATAAAAACGGAATCAAGAATAAAGCTGGTGAGATCTCATTATGGGAGATTAATTTTATGCAAAGAACATCATGAAAATGTTTTATATAGCCCATAGATCTACTATATCTTATTTCTTTTTTTTAAAAAGTGAGTTTTGCATAATATGTCTCATTTAACTGCTAGGTTTAGCAGATCCCAACTGTGCTGGACATTGGCTCTTCAGGAATGGAACTGAATAATCTAGAATCCAGTAGAGAAAGTGCTGTCCAAGAGAGCAGCAAAGATTTCAGTCAAGTGGAGTTTCTCCAGAACATTCACTGTATCTTAATGATATGCAAAAAGACATGCTGGAGATACAGCTTTAACAGAAAACACTATGTCCTTTGGGTGCTTCCTAAAGCAGCACTCTCTCCTGCAATAAACACACAAGCCTACCCTGTCAGCGCGCGCGCGCACACACACGGCCCATCCCACAAAGCATTAGTGACAATAGAAGAGGTTGTGTCTGAGCTGACTGGTCCATTTTTGTGCTAAGTGATTCCTAGGAGCACACAAGCAGACGGCACAGAGAATATCACTTGCGGACGGTTTGTGGCTGAAAGAGAATTAATACTCGCAAATGAAGATGTTCGTAAAATCTTGGGGGGAAAACAGACCGTTCTAAACCATGAAACGGGTCATTTGTCAAGTGAAGAGGCAAGGCTGATCTATTTCTAACATTTGTTTTACTTGCTATAACTGTTCAGTAGCATTTTAGTCTCCATTATGCATGGTAACATTCTAAGAACGACTTGTTTCAGTGAAAGCTAGTTAAGAATGTATTTAGGTAATAATAGGTTAAATTGTGCTTTGGCCACAGTGTAAGATGAATGAACACTGTGTGATCCTTTGACCTGTTTACTTGATGTGTCTGCAGATAAAATCATCACTCTTTTCTTCCAGCTGGTATGGAGTCCAAGACCAACACCAGGGAAGGCGTCACAAAGCTGAGCAAAGCAACTGGGTGAGGCAGCAGAGTACATACACGACAACTTGCCAAATTGCCTCAATTATTATAGCAGTAAAACTCCATTTTCTAGTGAGCAAACAATAATACAGTTGTATAAATACTTTACAATTGTGCATGTAGAGACCAGCTAACGCAAACAAAGGCACTGTACACTCAAGAAAGCAGAGTCTCTTCCTGTACATTCAGTGCCTCGCGCTCACTTTCAGACAAAGACTGCTTAGATGAATACTGTAATAGGATAAACCAGCTGTCAGCACAACACCATGCTTCCAAGTTATGCCATTATCCCTGAAAGGGTAGACAGGGAAATTGAGAGAATGGAAAGGTTGAGGGCTTTGTCCGTGTTGAACTCTCATTACAGAACATTTTAGGATAAATGACCAATTTCAAAATGTCTGGATTTAGAATGTAACGAAGTAAGCTTGTTTCCCCAGTAGGACATCTTTGTTGCCGAACCTGTGGGACAGGAATAAAGGCTGGGACACACTTGCGACTCCTCGCTGCACTATTAAAACGTCTGTCTTGCAAGAGAGCCCCCAAGTCCCACAGCTTTCTCACCTTAGCCAGTCTGCTCCAAGTTTGGCTCTCCTTGATGCAAGTGTCCTACTACAAATACGGACCAACATATACAACAGTACGTATGAAGTCCTAGAAGTGTACAAACTACAATTGATACATAAAACTGATTGTTCGTTAAATAATCATTATTTAACTTCTCATTTCAGGGCTCAGTAGTGGTGAACGAGAGAGTGACATGAATGGACAAAAGGTAAACATGTTGCCTATTGACCATTAATATGTTTATTCTTATATTATTTTCTATTTCTGTAAAGCACATTGAATGACCTTTTGTGTATGATGTGCTATATCAATAAACTTGAACTGTATCAGTTACTTTTGCTAATGTTTTTATGATAAAAGCTTACCTTTTATACATGAATCATCAGGATGCACCACCTGTTCTTTGTCCAAGGACTTCAAAACACTTGGCTCCACTTGATGGCGGATACAGGGACCGCTCAGTGCTTTCAAGGCTCCAGCGTCCACTGTTGCCTCAGCCAATCAGCAACTTACCTGCTAGCTCAGTTTGTAAGCAACGAAGAGAAAGGTTTTCAAGACTGAGTTTAGAAGGGGCTAGAGATCCACAAAGAGGAAGCGAAGAAAGTGCTTTGAGCAGCCGCAGCAGTGAGAGCTCTCTGGACTTGAATGAGAAAGAGGTGGAAAGAGAAGAAAATGTCCCACTTAAGGAGCAGATGTTTAGCACTTTGCAGAGATCCCTTCCAAACACTTGGTGAATGTGGGAAAAACTGATACTACTCAGCATGTGCGTTCAAATTCTAAAGATATACTTATCATATCTCGATCCAACAGGGGTGATGAGTCAGAGATCAACCATGACCCTGAAATTAACTGTGAGCAGAAAAGGGAGGAAAATTCAACAGAATTTTTCAAAATTGACAAACCCATTAAATCAGATGGCCTTGAAGGACATGGGGGTGCAGGCACAGGCACCAGTCCTGCAGCTGAAAATCAACAGTCCCGCCGTTTTGTTGATCGTTCTCCTGAGAATGTCAAAGTGTTGCATTCCACTTCAGAAGAAAAAAGCAAACCTTCGATGTTGACCAAAAGCAAGGTAAGAAAATGCAGACCTTTATTGGCCTACAGAAATACAACCTGGGGCAGTGATGACTCCAAAATGAATAGAAACAATTCATCCAATTCTTCTCAAGGGAAAAGCAAAGACATGGACCTCACAGATCATGTCATTAAGGGCGAGGCGACCTACAAACTTGATTGGCCAAGAACGGCTCCTTCAAAACACAAAGATGCTCACTTGGCTCAGGTACCACATGAAGTAAAACTGGCTGACAAAAAGACCTTGAACAAACGTCAAAAGCAACCTCTCAGTCGGGAACTGAAGACTGCAAGACAGAATAAAAAGCCTGGAAATGTAAGCTTGCCACGGCCAGAAACAGCCCTGGACTCTGTCGGTTACAGTGGCATGTTTTTGCAAATCCACCAGGGAGATAAAGGACCAGCAATCTTTGAGATGCTTGCCCCACCAATATATGAAAATCTTAGAGTAAGCAGTTCTGCTGAGAGGGCCAAACAAGTACAGCCAGTTCCACAAGTTAAGAGATACGCAAATGAACAAAGAGCTCAAAAAGCTGCGGAAGTTATCCGAAGGAAACAGCCTCAGAGATGTAAGGGCAAACCACGTAAGCGAAAGGATGTTCAACCAACAAGAACGCAAAACAGACATAAAGAAAAAGCAGTTGTAATCTCTGGTCTTGATGGGCACTGCCACTTGAAGCGTGTAACACTGACCACTGAGGATGACCAGGGGGGTGTTTGTGACGCAGAAGTAGAGAATGGGTGTAGTCATGCACTGTCAGTCTTCAAAGAACTTCTCTCAAATTCTGCAACAGGGATGTTCTGCAATCTTGAGCAAAGGGATTTACCCATTTCACCTTTTCTCAGAAGGCAAATCGCTCAACTAACACCAGACACTCAGAATGAGAACCCAGTTGCAGCAAAGCTGCCCACGATTGACAAAAGAGACCAGACAACATCTCCTGCGTACCAGAAGTTTCTGGATGACGTGGAAGAAGGACCTGTTACAGATGACCTACTGAGATGTTTAGCTGAAGAACTCATTTCACTGGAAGAGAAAGAGGTGGAAACACTAAAGCCTGAACACATAAGGAGCAAAGATATCAAAAATGGCCAGTCGGAATTCAAGAAAAGTCTGCGAGAGGTAAAACACCAAGTAATTCAGGATTACTAGACAATAATAGGTTCAACAAAAAGGTCTAAATATACACAATGGTGGTTATTTTTTTAACAGGGTACTTTATCTAACAAACTTCCTTGCACTGAAAAGTCCAGTGTGGATGACCCCACCATCACATGGACCAAAGGAGAAGTTCTGGGCAGAGGAGCATACGGAACTGTAAGTATTCCACCCCTCACAGTCTGGCTGAAGGGAGGAAATAGTACTGAATGTATCACATTAACAAGAAGTAAAATCTTACTGTGATCCTAAAGTTAGATATACACTATACTGTATACACTCCCAGCCCTGTTTCACCCAAATATTTTTAAAATGCAGGTGTACTGTGGACTCACTAGCCAAGGACAGTTAATAGCAGTTAAACAAGTGATGCTGGATGTCTCAACTTCAGAAACAGCAGGAAAGGAGCATAATCAGCTGCAGAGGGAGATAGATCTTCTAAAAAACCTCAATCACCCAAATATAGTGGGCTACCTTGGGACAGTGCTTGCTGATGACGTAATAAGCATCTTCATGGAATACGTCCCAGGGGGCTCCATCTATAGCATCCTCAATCGCTTCGGACCCTTGCCAGAGAAGGTGTTTGCCCTCTACACCAGACAGATCTTGGAAGGTGTTGCTTATCTTCATGAAAACAGAGTCATCCACAGGGACTTGAAAGGCAGCAACATCATGCTTTTACCCACAGGGATCATTAAGCTAATCGACTTTGGCTGTGCATGTTGTCTTAATCACTTGATGCACAGTGGGGGCAATAGTGATCTCTTGAAGTCTGTGCATGGTACCCCATACTGGATGGCTCCGGAAGTGATTACCGAAACAGGCCATGGCAGGAAATCGGACATATGGAGCATTGGGTGTACTGTGTTTGAGATGGCCACTGGGAAGCCACCGCTGGCACACATGGGAAAGATAGCAGCTCTTTTCTACATAGGAGTTCGCAAGGGTTTGATGCCCTCACTGCCTGATGAATTCTCTGAAGAGGCAAAGGGCTTTGTGCAAGCATGCTTGGTCAGGTGAGTCATTTGGAAATGTCTTTGTTACTGATAAAATCTGAGAAATGTGTATATATTGCCAGTGTAAGGACAGTGCATACCAAACAAAACATGTGCATGAATTACTGCAGTCTATATAGCTGTAACATCGGTATTTTACATTCTAGCACTGCGACAGCAGTCTAAACTGTACAGTATGGACATGAGTTTACATTTACTTTAAGGGTAAAGTATTAAGTGGAGCTTAAAATGAAATTAGTGTTTTGGGGGCATATTTAGGGTTTATATTTTGAAGCTTTTTTTTTTTACCACATCACATTTCTCACTATACGATATGTGGGGGCATACTGTGTATATGTTTGTGTGTAAACATATAAATGAATACAATATGATATACAATCTAGAGCTCATGTTTAGAAAATACAAAAAGAATACAGATTATATACAACAAAGAGTACATAAAGAGTAGTTGTAGTACTGAGATGTGTAAAGCAGAGGGACAGATGTTTAGGAGAGCGACGGCAAGGGGAAAGAAACTTCCTGTATTGGCTGGGTGCTAGTCTGTAGACTTCTATATCGGCTGCCAAAGTGCAGCATGTGAGACGTTTATGTCCATGGTGTGAGGGATCAGTGAGGACTTTCCCTGCCTGTTTTCTCACCCTTGAGAAGTATAGGTACTGGATGGGGGGCTGGGGGCACGATGATCTTTTCTACTGTTTGCACAGTCCGCCGCAGTCTGTTCCTGTATAGTGGCTGCTCCATACCTGATTGTGATCAAGAAGCACAGGACAGAGTCAATGACTGCTGTGTAGGACTAGATCAGAAGCTCCTGCAGAAGAATGTACTTCCTCAGTTATCTCAGGACATACATCCTCTGCTGGGTCTTTTTGAGATGATGTTGGTCTCCCACTTCAAGTCCTGCGAAATGGTGGTAACCAGGAACTTGAAGGTCACCACAGTAGACACCTTGCGGTCTAATATGGTGAGGGGTAGTAGTGTTGAGGGAGGTCTACTAAAGTCCACTGTCATCTCTAGTCTTTAGTGTGTTCAGATCCAGGTTGTGCTGACGGCACCGGAGTACCAGCCACTCAACTGGATTTTTTCAGGATGGTAGAGAGTCTGCACACTGACAATGACGGAGGTGTCGTCTGAGAACATCTGGTGTTTTAAGTCCTTGAAGGTGCAGTCATTGGTATAAAGGGAGAAGAGCAGTGGGGAGAGGACACATCCTTGAGGGGCACCAATGCTGAAGGTTTGTTTCAGAAGTGATCTCCCTGAGCCTCACTTGCTGCTTCCTGTCTGTCAGGAACAAGTGATCCACCGACAGGAAGCCAGTGACACGTTGAGCTTGGAGAGTTTAGGCACAATGGTGTTGAACGTCGAACTGACGTCCACGAACAGGATCCTGGCCGAAGTTCCCGGATGGTCAAGATGTAATCTATTTTCACTGCATCATCCACCAACCTGTTTACAGGGCACCAGCAGGACCACCTGCAGTTTACCTACCGTGCAATGTCCTTCAGGTGGGCTAAAACCAGGTGTTAAAAGGATTTCATGACCACAGACATCAAGGTGACAGATCTGTTGTCATTCAGTCTTGTGACGGTGGGTTTCTTGGGGAACAGGATGACAGTGGAGCGTTTGAAGCAGGAGGGAACTTCAGACGTGGGTCTGATGTGGGTAAAAATGGGAGCCAGCTGAACAGCCAGATTCCACCACCCTTACGCAGTCCGCATGATGGTGTTGGAAGGCTGGCAGGTTTAATGCAGTGTTGGGGGTGCATTCACTGAGCCAAGTTTCGGTGAAGCAAAGGGCAGCAGAATTTGCAAAATCCTTGTTTGAGAATCACCGGGTGAATGGAGTGCAGGCTGATGTAATTGCACCAGCACGCTTCCCTCATCTGCGTCTCCGCCAAGCCCCACAGACAGCTGCTGCTCCTCCAACAAAAACGTTCCCAGTTTGAGCGCAGTACCAAAGCTGCCATCCGCTGTGCCACCTTGAAGAAATGAACGGTCAGTTAAATTTGATGTAAAATAGGAAAAAATCTGAACGATGACAAGTGCCAAGTTGTGATATTTAGATGACTATATCTGAAAATCTCCAAAACAGCAGGTCTTGTAGGGGGTTCCTAGCATGCAGTGGTCAGTACCTACCAAAAGTGGTCCAAGAGAGAACACCCAGCAAACAAACAACAGGGTCATGGCTGACTGAAGCATGTGGGGAGGGAAGGAGGGTCAGACCTCAAAGAAAAGCTGCTGATGCAGAACGACAGCATACCTTCAAAAAAGTCCTTTAAAGGTATGCCTCAATGGGGTCAGAGCTGTTTTAGAGACATAAGGTGAACCTACACAATATTAGGCAGTTTTAATGTTAGGGCTGATCAGTGTAAACCTGACAACAGGAATAAGTCCTCTTAAGCCAGATTTGGTATAAAGTTAATACTTTTTGTCTCTCCTTTACAGCAATCAGAACCAAAGACCATCAGCAGCAGACCTATTGAGGCATCCATTCATCTTTCACCGCAAGCATCTTTCGAGCAGCAAGGCCTGTACAATTCCATCCCGTTCCTCTCCTCTAATCAACTGCCCCTAAAGTCCCTAAAGAATATTTTCAAATGGTGTGCCAATACTTTTTTCCTTTAAACCAGCCATAGGATCTTAAGCGAAAGTTACATTTCCAGTTGGGATATGATGCAACAAAAGTAGCCCCTAGGGCAGCTTCAGATGTACCATCAAAGACCAAATGATCTGCTCGTAGATACTACAATAAACCTCAAACCTGAAAACATCTGATGCATGTCATTTTCTAAATGTTCAGCACTGCCTACTGGAACCGAAGTCTGACACCTAATTACTAACCAGAAACAACCAACCTTTGCCCAGCCAGTAAAAACACAGACAGGTTAAAGTTAAAGTAACGGAAACCTTGGGGTTTATTGTTAGACTCTAAATGAAACGAGGAGCATGAGATCAGAAGAAACTAGATGTTTTGCCTAAACAACTGTAATTCTGTGCCCAAGAGTAAAATAACTCCTCCTATTGATTGTTGGCCTTCCGTATCACACACCTTGCACAGGAGAAAAGAATAAAGAAAAAAACCTCCCACGTACAAAAAAAATAAGAAACTGACCTGTGATTGAGACACGAGACCTACAGTTGCAACACTGATGGAACAAATCTAGTCTCTTATCCAACATATGATTTATGAACACGTCCATTATCGATTTACAAGTTTGTACATGTAGGCTACAGCATCAAGCCAAGAAAATATTATAAATGCACTTCACAGCATAAGTTATGTAAACTTCATAGTACTACACTTGTCTTTTTTAATTGAGGCACAGCCTTTGGCGTCCAGCTTAAGGTCATCTTGGAGGTCAAAAACAAAAACAAAAAAAAACAAAACCCAAAACAAAATTATACAAACTGCATGGCCTCTGACAACATGCCAGGTGATTGCTTGGGTCTGAATTGGCCAGAACGGGACTGCGCCCTCTCCTGGCAGCCATGCAGAATACAGGCTTTCAAACATCACTGGAATGCTGCAGTTAGAATCACCAATGTCTGATTCTGTTAGCGATTCGCTAATGTTACCCGCTCCCCCCCATATATGAGTAATACAAGCAGCTCCAAACCTGAGTATTTATGGTATAGCTTTTAACATACAAAAACGTATGTACATTTTTCTCCACGTTGTGTAAACAGCATTCTACTTCGTCCCTTTGATGGTAGACACATGCACATCATACATACAACAGAAGTTATAATAAAAAAAAAAGTTCTGAACTACGGAATATTACCCAAAAATGTTTGAAAAAACTATTGCCCATGTCTGTGCCTCCTCGCCTCACTCAATCTAAACAAAAAGCAGGGCATGTGCTGGGTAAAAACGAGATAACGTTTCTTCAGTGTCTTAAAGTAAATATCACTTAAATTATATATTAAGAGGGAAGAAGAAAAATTGCACCTTTCATGCTTCCGAGCATTCGTAATACTTTTATCCTGTGGAGAGTTAAATGGAATACTTATTTGCAATAGGATGGCCCCATGATCTTTCTCACACTCACGCACACACTTGAAAATATGGAGGACAAAGCAGCAGTTACATAGACATCAACAGGCAGGCTGAACCGAACTGCCAAGAGATCAGAGGATCATGAAGCATTTTATTATTTTGCCCCTTTTACTCTAAATCACATTCAGATTTTTTTCCTTTCTCTTATGAACGATACCTAAGAAGATTCTGTCTTATTTTTGCCTCATCACCATTTATTTCTCTATAGTTTCACAAGTTCATTCCTTGGGCACTTAACAGTGAATCAAGCATATCGAAAGAGTCTATATAGTCTGTGTGTATGCCATTAGTGCTAGGAGCCCTCATGGCACCCTCATGGCCTTGGCTCTCCACTGGCTTCTTGTCCAGTTTCGCTAGGGTGCTGAGATGTCCGAAGCCCACCTGGTGTGTGACAGGAGGGGGAGGAGGAGGAGGGGGGAAGGGATAGTTAAGAACAGAGCTGTGAGACGACACACACTGCTGTACAGAGGAACAATGAGAGGAACTACCTGCGCCGCTCTTGGAGCTTTTGCTCTTTTTGGACGAATGGTGGTTATGGCTTGGGTCAGCATGCGTCCGCTTACGCGAAGAGCCTGAGCTCGATCCGTCACCTGCCAGGGGGCTCCGGCCGTTGCCACTGTGAGAGTGCCCCTGCTTGTGGTGCCGGTGGCCTGAGTGCTCCCGGTGCTTCTCCTTACTCACCAGAGGACTGGAATGTTTGCTCTTGCCACCACCCTCGTCCGAGGAGCTGTGGCGGTCGGAGGAAACTTTAATCTTCATCTTCAGCTCCTCCTTGCTCGTTACCCCTTTCTCGGCTAGAGGAGCAGGGACAGGGAGGCGGAGCTTTAACGAGCTTCCTTTCTCCCGCTTGTCACCTTGGGCCTTATCCTGGGCTGGCAAGGGCATTTTCATCTTAAGGGGGGAAGAAGTTGAGGAAGCGCTGCTGCTGCTGGACCCTTGAACGTGGTGGCTCTGAGGGTGTTTGCGGGGCTCGGTCTGGCTGGGGCCCGTGAATGAATCCCTGCCCTCGACCTCTGTGCTCTGCTGCTGCTCTTGCCTGCGTTTTTGTGCCGCCAGCTCAGCTGCATGCTTCTCCTTGTACTTCTCCAGAGACATTTTCTGTGTCTGAGGTGCAGGCGGGGGGTAAACAGGAGCTTGGTGCTTCCCACCGCTGTTGGCTTTGTGTTCGTGTTTGACTGGATTGAACTCCATGCTCTTTTCAGGCCGGTGCGGGTGACCCAAGAGTGAGGAGTGGGAGGGAAGCTGTTTATACGAGTCTGAGCGTCCTTGGTCCTGGGGCCAGTCAGTGGGGGCAGTGAAAGTGTAAGAAGCGCCCTGCATGCTGGCAACAGACTCCAAGGTAAGAGAACTGCCTGGGTTAGCAGGCAGAGAAACAGGGAATGATGCGGAGGCTTTGGTGAAAGCAGCGTTTGCAGACACCCCTGGAATGGCATCTACCACAGGCTGGTCTTGGGATAAGGAAGGAACCGGATAGGAGCTGCTCTCTGAAGGCTGGCCCTCCGTTTTAGGTTTCTTGGCAGCTTGCGTTGCCTGTAGACAACCAGAGCGTGAGGTTTTAAATGCTGATTAAATAAATCAATACATTACACAGGGCACAACTGAAAAGCATGAATTTTGTTATTCATTGTCTTTACCCTCCAGTTCCGAATCCTCTTCAACCTACTAGGAGTCTTCTCCAAAATCTGTAGAAACTCATGTGTCAACTCTGCAAGAGTGAACATAACATCTCAATTTTGAAAAGCAAAACAAAAACAAACGTAATACAGGACAAAGATTTTATTCTGTGAAAGACAACATCATCCCTGAAGATGGTTCCCAAGATACACAGTCAGTCAAAAGCTTTTACCACTTACTTTAATTCCAAACACAAGCACACTGCTGTTCTTAAATTTTAGTACTGGACTTTTGCCACTTCTTGTCTAACTATGTGTAGAATAGCCTTAAAGTGACAAAACAGGGAGACAAAATGTTGAGCTAAAAACAGAGCAGACTCAAACACGCACCAAGACACTAATGCTAAGGTCAATTATTAAAGATACGCCACTGCATGTTGTGGTTTAATTCAAATTTATCAGTCTGTGAATGCTGCTACATGCCCCCACCCCCCGACACTCGTTTTCAGTCGCTCTTAACCACTAAGGTTAATGCCCCCTCCGTGGTCCTGTAGTAAAATATGACACACTGAATGAATCAGAAAAGGTGCTGGTTTGATACCCTGGAACTCCAATGTTACACACTGTAAATTTGTTAGGAAAGAATACTGAGTGTGTTATTACTGAGCAAGTACTCACCATCTAATAACTCAAGTGTGACTGAGCTGTCCACATACTCCCACCAATGTTTGCTATCAGTGGACACAGGGATCTCCCAGTTCGACCACTTGCATGCCAGGTGAATGCAGACACAGGCAATGACTGTGGGCTTGTATTGCAGACAGAAGGTGGTGAGGTGGAGGCTGCATGGAAAGTAGATGGACAAAAAAGAAGGCAGACATTCATCAGCCAAGTGGACACAAATGCACTTTTACACATTTAGAAATCTGCAAGGCCAAGTTTAAAATGTAATGGCGGAAACGCCACAGATGCATTTAACTATGGGACTCCACACGACATTCTCTGTACAATTCAATACAGTTACTGAGTGTCATGAGAAAGTTTATATAACTTCCATCTGATCACACAATGGAAAAGTATTATCTAGGATGATTTGGCAAGTTTGGCAACGTACTGGACTTGCCACATTAAATCAAGTGAAAATCAACATGAAATGATGGCACTAAATAATTAAATAAAATACACTGTCTTTCCACTGCCATGCAATTACTAAACCTGAATGGGACAAAGTGTTGACAGGTTAACACACGAGATGGTGTGGGAGCACATGGTTACCACCCATTATTTACCTTTATCAAAAGGTCGCTCAATCATTTCATAAAACAGCAGAACTTGGCACATACAGGCCAGATGTTGGGGTCGGGGGTATTTTGAGGAAGTCAAACTTTTACATCCACTAAACTACACTTACAGCATATTGTGTTAAACTTCAAAACCACTCAGTTACGTTTAATTAATGTTAATTTTTTCCTGTAAAGTTTTCCTGTAATAAAATTTTGAAAGAGCAGCAAAATTGGAATTTTGGGCCCAAACTTCTGGCCTGTAGTGTACAATGAAAACATATGAAACTCGGCCTCTCAATGTTAATGCAGAGACACAAAGGACAATTTGAGCTCTAAATCAACATATATACTGGATATTGTAACTATTTCACTGATCATTCAGAAACAATTAGGGTTATTAACTGTAGTCCACACAACACAACGGATCAAAAATTTTAAGGGAGAAAATAATGGTAAAAGTTGGATGGTAACCCTCTGCCATGAAGCAAGTTCAATGTTTGGAACAGGGACTAGAGCATCTCAGACGAATATGCACTTAAACCCGTACATGCTTCCCAATAATTGAATTTTCCCTTAATTGTAACAACATTCAGGGAATACTGTAGTAACTGAGGTAAAAACTGCAGCTGCAAATTTGATTTTCAAATGAAAAGCAAATTTCCAAAATTTCCATTTGTTGTGATTTTTTAGGTAACACTACTATTGGCATATTTTTATATCACCTCTTTATGTACAATAGTATAACAAAACAAAACTTACTCACTGTACAAGATTAGGTGAATTTCCAAAACTCCACTTGTCTATGTATGTTCATAATTTGTACGCAGTTAGCCGTCATTCACTCTGTGCTGTATCATGTAGTAGGATATAACATCATGTAGTAGGATATGTGACACTGAATATCGATTTACTTAATAGTTTTCAGTATATTTTTAAACTAATTTGCCCATACTAAAACGTGCAGAAACAGCCAGTGAAAAAATGACAAAATTTCAAAAAATTTAATTTTCTGTAAGCACTGCTTTCCAATAGGTAAAACAAGTAAAATGCAATTTTCTGGGAGGAAAAAAAGCTTTGGAGCGAGTTTTGGAAATTTGCTCTTCAAAAGTGACCACAATAAATGTGAAATGGAAAACGGTGGACTGAATTTTTTTTTACATAATTTTACATCAATACCAGTCTTCGCAAACCTGCTTTAACTTTGATCTGGAAACATTCCGTTTCACACTACAAAAATTACAAAAGAATTGTTGCTGGAGAACAAAACTAATTTTGGAATAAAACTGGACAAATATGCTTAAGTGCTTTCAGTCCCGCATCCAAACATTGTTAATCCAGTCCCTAAGTAATGCAGCCATTTCAATTTAATTTTAATAAAATTAAAAATGAGACCAAAATAACCCAAAGAGACAAAAGCCTTGACCTCTGCAAACATCCAAACAAAGACAGCACTACAACCAACCCTTTGAGGACCTTTTCACTCTTTCAAAAGGTTTGCAGTAATAAAAATCTAATCACAACACACCAATATTCAGATTGACTGTTTAGCAGAGTGGTTAAATACAGGTCCTTAATGGGCTCTCAAAAATATAAATAAATAAATAAATAAATACATGAGGTAAAAATCATTAAAAAAAATATTGGGAGTGGATAAAAATCAGGCAAAATATCAGGCAAGTTCAATTTTTTATGAAAAAGGAAAAAAGTAAGAAAGAAAAAAAAATCAAGGGGGTCTAGGAACTTACCTTGAGGACTTCTATGTAATGTTTACATCTGTGTAATCTTTAGCTGCTATTCAGGCTACCAAAGTGTCTTTTTTAGACAAATGCACTTCTGTAACCGAGCAAAAGTGAGGTTCAAGAGCACCACTACACTTCACATTGTGCATTCGACCCCTCTGTGCCAACAGTGATCCCTCGTACAATACACCGCACTGCGCCCGGGGCCGGTACCGCCCAGGGCTCCCTCCCATGGCCCCGAGTGAGGGCTTTTGGAGAGGGAGAGGCATCCCAGTAACCGCCGGCGCAAAGAGGGTGCTGGACACTGCAAGGGGAACCTGCAGTAAAGGAAGCTATAGTGTGCAGTCACAGTGCAACAAATGAGGTACAGGATAACAACCTGTTGGTAGCCATGAAATAGGAAGTCTGTGCCAGATCCTTGCTTGCTGTGGATGGGAAGAAAAAACAAAGAGCGAGAAAGTTATTAGGCTAAAAAAAAAAAGAGGAAAACAATGATGCAAATACTTAATACTTAATGATTGATACATATATTACCTCTCCTGGTATTGTACTTCATGCTTAGCCATAGCTTAAAGGTCAATTGTTTGTCACACATTAAAAAAAACATTCTTAAACCTATCATCTATTGGGAGACGGACAAGAAGTAATGAATAAAGTCTCTACCTCGCACTAGCTGGGAACATTTCACAACATCAGTATGAGGATGTTCAATAGTTATTTCAAACCCTGCAACAGAAAGCACATTAGAATCAAGAACATATGGCTAAATTCACTGGCTAAAGTTTCTCAATCAATGAATGCAATGTCCAAGAAAAGCTATGAAAACTAAGGACAATGAATCAACAATCACTTCAAACCATTTCAGATCATTTAAGTAAATGAGTATATGAGTCAGAACATACATGGTTCATTCAAATGGACACTAACAGGGCTACCATTATGTGGGTGCTCACAAAAGCTGCTGCTCTTTTGACAGTAATGGACATTTTCAACATACTTCATACCCTTAGACACTTACCTAAAGTCTGCAGAACTATGGTTTCAAGTATCACCAGTTCTTGCGCTTGCTGGAGGTATGCCTGAATTTCAATAGACAATCATTACATGGTGCTTGTAATGTGTCTTTCCTCATAAACTAGAACCCACAGTATCAACCTCTTGTTCATGGGCTGACACTTTGAGGCAGCTTATGTATGCCTTCTATAAACTAACTATGGCTGAAGTGGTGCCTGTTCATTTATTCAGACCCCAATGACTATCAATGATGTTATCAGTCCATTATACATCACCCTGAAATTTGAGTTGCCAAACAAGTTAGCCTCACACAACCTGAGCTTTCACATGCAGGGCAGGAGAAACATGCTGAAATACATAATGAGGGAAATAAAAAAATACAATACCCAGAATTACCCCGACTTACATTACTCTTTGTATCTAATGGAGGCTCTTGAGGGTTTAAACAGGCATGCGAAACTTTAATGACATGTTCAAGTTTCCGTGGCTGTTCCTCAACTTTCGCAGCAAGGAATAATGTGGTTGGAGAGATGATCTAGAATAGGGAGAGGGGAAAAAAAAGAATCAGTTATATCATGTACTTGTTAGATGAAAAATTAGAGAAATTAAAAAAAAAAAAGTAAAATACTTTATTTCAAATTAATTTTAGATTGTGCATTGTTTGAATGCCAAGTAACTATTTTCATTGTTTTGTTACAGATTTATTCTTTAAATATGTTGATAATTTCTTTCTGTGTTTTGGTTTCGGTTTTTGGCCAAGGGTTTCCTCATTTTCTGTTTTGGCCAAGAAAAATAATTTCAGTGCATCCCTACTAATTATGTTACAAATGTATGTCTTCTTAATAATGCCAAACAACATTTTACTGTACTTTATACAACTCAAGACTACTGCTGCTAGTTACTGTTGTTGCACTGTGTTGTCTTTCATGTCTTTATGTTCTATGTTCTATCTGTGAAGAGGGTGTTCAAGTAAGAATTTCATTGTACTCTATTGTCATATGTACAGAGTACAGTGTACAAAGTTCAACTTCAACTTCAAATGTATTAAAAAAAATATTGCCACAAAAAATGGAGAAAATTTGCAGGTCCTGCATTGTGGAGATTTCCATGTAAAACAATGAGTTTGGTGCTCATTAAAAATCCACATGTGACTGGATCAAAGAGTCCTGATCCGCGTAAAACTGGTGGATTATTATATATACACATATATAAACTAGAGGTGGGCATAGATAAATTTTTTTAATGCCGTTAATCTCATTGGAATCTTGGTGTTAACAGCGATCCCCCCCCACAGAAAGACTGAGACAGGTTTAAAACGTGCGTGAACCGGACAAGTCACTGAAATATCAAGGTGCAACTCATCATAGCTGGCGTAGTATAGACCCAGCTCCCTCTGTCCGGGATTTAACGGAGATATTTTTTTATCGCGCGATAAGAATATATATACTAGTGGTGCAACAGATAAAAAAAAAAAAAAATCACAGATCGGATCAGTTTTCGGATCAGCAAAAAAAAGACGAGACAAATTAAACTTTTCATTTATTTAAGTATTTTT
>JBBPDC010000002.1:4633366-4647949 GCA_037974485.1 Hemigrammopetersius urotaenia
ACAAACAGGAAACAGGTGGGGAACCAAAAACACGTGACACAAAGCAGACATAAGGCAAAATAAAAGTCCAAACAAAAACACGGTGGCCATCAATGGCCCTCAGCCGTGACAGGAGAGAAACACAAAGAAAGCTTGGGATGGTGAAATACTGCTGTACTCAGAGCCGAGTTTGAAAGTAGCCAATCCATGAACGCTATTTATTTCTCCTTGCTGCTGATTGGCTGCTGCCATTTGGAGCATCTCGAGTTTTCTCGTGTTTTTTTATTTGTTCTTCTTAAAGCCCTGTATTTTTATTACTGTTAATTAAATGAATTTATTACTTTTATTTACCTGCTTATACCTAAGTAAACATGCATGCATGAATTACAGCATTACTGTACAATCTATACACAAGTATATAATCTATTGCACAAGTGTACATGAAGTCCTGAAGCAGATGACCTAATCTATCAGAGAGCAGAATGCATACCTCAGAAAGTCTATTTTACCTTTCTCTCCTGAAAAGATTCCTAGCCACTGGTCTGTGTGAATCTTTTCTCTTTGGTATTGAGAAATGCTGTGTTTCATGAATACCGCTCACATCATGCACTGGTGAGACCTTCAGTTTGAACAGCTTTCAAACAACCACACTGGTAGCAGCATCCACAGTCAGATTGTCATGGAAACATCAGAAACTCTCCATTCTGTTCTTTAGAAAGTCTTCTTCAGGGTCAAAATTCTTTCAGCAGCAAGCACTAATATCACATGAATAAGACTTGTGTGTCAGTGTGTTTAAGGTTTTCTTTTTTCCTGTCACACCTACTCACCAGTCACATTTGGCATTCATAATTATACTAATTAGACTATTGTACTGCCTGCCAGTTTTTGAGTTGGAATGGTGTGACATTGCCAAAGTCTACCAAGACAGATGGCAGTGCTCCTGTGTAATTTATGAATAACACAGGTGGGACTTTTAGCCAAAACCAGAAGCCTGTTCCACAATTACTAAAGCAAATTTAGTCCACAGTCCAAACACTGTGGCACTACTCAGTATTTATACAAGTGCTGGCACAGCTATGCTTCGTGTGGATTGCATTCTCCTGGGAACACTCAGTGATGAGTCTCCTCTAAGCTTTGACCTCACCAGTGCCTGCGGGAGAAGTTATAACAAAACCTGCTTCACCAGGTATATGAGCCTATCTTCACCATTATACTTTATCACCTTTCACTTTTTTACACCATTTGAAAATGCCTTTTAAATTGTGTGTATGTGTCATGACAAATGGGCCAATAGAAATACCCCAAAGGGCATCTTTGTATGAGATGAAAAAGACCTTAAAGGACATTAATGTACATTCATCATGATGATTTTTCTTCTCCTACAGATTTAGGAATAGGGTTTTGTCTTGATGATATCTTCTTAAAAATACTCCCGCCATACAAAGGGGTGACAGTGATCCTCCCCTGTCGGTGCCTCACTTCTTTCTGAGAGAAGAAATGTCAGAGGCTGCTAGAAAGATGATCACCAGGGTGGAAAAGTGAGAGGTGAATGCAGGCTGTACTGTAGGGAAGAGCCAGAAACCCCACGGGAACTGGAGCCACTCTGAAGGACGCCGAGGTCGGCTTAGACACCCAGGACAGGAAATGTATGCCCCTATGCTTCATGTTGCTTGTTTTTTGACTTTTGCTGTCAATTTTGAAATAAAGCAGGTGTATTTGACAACTTTCTTTTGACAGGCTGTCAAAGAGAATCTCATCATCCTATGAGCAAGATGTAAAATAAGTGTGCTCACTGTTGCATTTCCCTAAGAGGAAAAAAACCCATGAACAACACACATATAGTTTTCACACGATTAACACCTCACATTATTTTTCACACATGTGAAAAAAAACATGTCAAAACCTTAACATGTGAAAAAAGTGTGATCACATGCTGTTACATGTCATGTGTGATCACACATTATTCCTGTGTTTACAAATAATGTTTGCACACTGTGAAATATTGTAACTGCTTATCAATGATTTGATAACCTAATTCATAAACTTACATTTAGCTATTGCAGTGACAATATGCTGCCTGGTGCATGAAACATGTTATTGTTATCACAATGCATGAGTCAAGATGTCCAGCAGGGGCATACATTTCAGTGATAGATAGCTTCTGTGATCCAGTGTTACATAGACTTGATTTGGAGTCATTTTCAGTGAAGGCTGCCAGGTGGTCTGAGCTCATGGGTCCTGACAAGTGTCACTCCATGGTGTCGCTCACCGAAGGACGACCAGGTCCTTTAGAGACACTGCTTTCCTCTGGAGTGGGGGCACTTGAGATGGAGAAGTAAGGCTAAATAGCTGAAGTCCAGGGGGGTGTGGTATAAAGAGTTTGGTTTTGGAAGCCCTTCAGCAGAGAAATTAGATTGTGAAAGTGACACCATTTATTTTTTCATATGGCTTGATAAAGCAGATTATTGGATTTGACTTGGTTAAAATATAATAGAAATGACTGTAAAATCTACTTGACTTGAAAATGTAGAATGTCAGCTTTAATTTGAGAGTGCTTACATTTACACTGAGAGAATTATATGTAGATAACATCCCTTTAATACATTGTCTCTCCATTTTAGGGGACTATAAGAAATTGCCCAATCTAACATGACCCTAAGTGACACTTTGTGTCTTGTACTTGCCAACAAATCCTACAGTGATCTGCGTTATCCCTTAAATACAGCGGATTACTCTGCAGATAACCGAAGCTTTACTCTCAGCTAGGCATCTGTGATTGAATTCAACTAAATGCTAATTGACCAAATCTGACAAAAAACAGGCACACAAATAAATCTGCTTTGAATAGCATTTGGACAAAATATGGCAGAATTAATGGCTAAGAGTACAAAGGAGTTGCCCCTGCGATCAGAAGGTTGTGGGTTTGATTCCCAAGACCACTAAGCACCTCTAAGTTGCCCTTGAGCAAGGTACCATATCCAGGTGCTGTGTTCCTGGCTGCCTGCTGCTGCAGTTGGTGAAGGGGTTAAATGCAGAGGAAGTATTTCCTGCTGTTAACACTGTGTGCTGTGGTGTGTTCTCGTATAACAGAATGGTCACTTCACTTCATGTTTTGAAACATCAAAATAAATCTAGAGTATAAAACTACTGCTTTTACATCATTTTTTCCATTGTTATTTTTCCAATGTTGCAAGAAGAGTCACACCCTACTATTGACCATCACCCTTTGGGAAAGTCTCTGCTTCATGCTCTTTGGTTGGAAGCATTTTTGTTTTCTTCAGAATTAATCTTACTGTTGCTATTCATGGTGGTATCATCCATGCCAAAGGGAGCCCATTGCACAACTATCCTCACTCTGGTACAGGTTAATCATTGCTTTGTCTGTTTATATGGGACAGCGTGTCATCTGGTGGTTTGGGAGTTGCTCCTGTGATTGAAAGGTTGTAAGAATCCCAGGACTGCTGGTGGCACCAGTGAGGTCCCCTTGAGCAAGGTACCATCCCCACACACTGCTCCCCGGGCGCTGTGCTCCTGGCTGCCTGCTTCACTTAGTGAATGGGTTAAACGTGAAAAAAAATTTTCACACTGTTCACACTGTGCTGTGGGGAGTTCACGCGTGACAACAAGGGGACACTTTATATGACTTCATCCGAAAGGTTAATATTATATTATTTTTAGCAAATTGTAGCTCGACCCTTTGGTTTAGCTGTGGTTTGTTTCATGGGGTAACAAGTCAGTCCAAAGTATACTTAACTCTTTTCACCCTGGGATTGTGTTATTGGTCTTTCAACAGCTTTTCATCATCATTGCTGTGCATTAGTGTGGTCTTCTGAGATCTGCCAAGTCATTTGCCATTGTGAAGTTCAATAGTGAATTTCTGTCTCTTAATAGTGTGCAAACCCATTGATTTTAACTCATTTTTGCTCAGTATCCCTTAATAATTTATTCTGATTTATTCTGATTCTAAGCCATGAGATGATATGCTTGACTGCCACTTGTTTGTTTCTCATGTAGAGAACGAGACACTCTAAATGTAAATCGCACCTGCTATATGGCATCTACTACAGAATTACTGGGAAATTCTCTCCTGCTGTATTTGTTAAGATTCTTGAGATAAACATTTATTTATTACTTAAACATAATGCAAGAGATTCGGTGTGTGCTGGAGGACACTAACACTGGGTTTTTAGTGACTGTGGAGATGTAGTGTCACTTTCAGTTTTGTCTGTGTCACGGCTGAGGGCCGTTGGAGGCCACCGTGTTTTGTTTTAGTTCATTCTGTGTCCTGTGGCCTTTTGTTTTGGTATGTGTTGCCTGGGTTTTGTTGGTTCCCCATCTGTTTCCTGTTTGTGTTCCCCAGCTGCCTTAGTTCATGTTCTGATTGTGTGTGCTATTTAGTCCTGTTTCTGTTAGGCTACCATCATGTCTCCATCGCCTCACTTCCCTGTACGTTTTGCCCGTGTACGCCTCATTTTCCCCTTTTCCCCCATTCTGGTTTTCGATCTGCTCGGATTCTGACCAAGGAGGCCACTGCGCCTATTTTCTTTGCCTTTTGTTTCTTTAAATAAACAGCCTGAAACCGTACCATGGAACCCAGCCTGTTCTGTCCGTCCCGATCCCTTAGAGGAGACGCATGGCCGGGCCCTGGTCATGACAATCTCAGTCTGGCTGAGAGGAACATCTCAGCCTATTCACCTCAAGGTCATGTGTTCAGGGATGCTCTTCTGGTCTTTCTTATTCTTTAAAGCAGTTCCCGTTTGGATAAGCAGCACAATGGATGAGTTTGCTTTTGACTTCTTTTCCTATAGATATATATTCACCATGCTGTACCTAAACTGTACTTTGATGCCAGCACGCTTTAATTTAAGACAAGAGAAGATAAACTTTTATTAGTCCCACAAATGGGAAATTTGCTTTGTCATGGCAGAAAGCGGATAGTACAAAGGTAAGAGAAGCAAAAATGAAAAAACAATAGAAAAGAATAAAATACTATACCAGCAGTACAGTATGAAATGTACAGTATACAATCTAGCAATATAAAATATGGGCATATGTATTTTAATTTAAATTCCCACAACGGTAAGGTAAGCGGTTTTTGGAGAATAAAACCTGATCTACTCGGGCTAAAAATACAGATCTGCCAAACTGTGGAGTTTGAAGTGTGTGAGTGCTTTCCCTGCTGAGGTATGCAACTCAGAAGGTCGTGGGGCAAACCTATTAGGACAACATGGCAAGGTGAATGGTCCGCTAGTGTGAAAACATCCAGAAAAAATATATATTTATTGCCACAAAAAAGCAAAAAAGGCGGAGCATATTTGCAATTTCTGTGTTATTGTGGGGATTTCCGCATGGAGTTAGATTCTCCAAAAAAATCTGCGTGTGACTGAATCCGCGAATCCTGATCCATGTAAAACTATATGTAAACGTAGATAACTATGTATGTATGTATGTATGTACACAATGAGTATATGTATGTATATATAATTGAATATAAAAACACTGGATGTATACTAGTGCTGGGCCGTTAATGGCGTTAACGCGAGTTAATGGCGCGAGATTCTTATCGTCCCCCCCTCCGGACAGAGTGAGCTGTGTCTATACTACGCAAGCTATGATGAATTTCACCTTGATATTTCAGTGACTTGTCCGGCTCGCGCACGTTTTAAACTTGTCTTGGTCTCTCTGTCCGGGGGGAGATTCCAATGAGATTAACGGCGTTAAAAAAATTAATCTATGCCCACCTCTAATATATACACACACACATTGGAGTGACAGGCATTGACAAAAGCAGTAGTAATGTGGTAGAAAAATTGCAACATTTTAAATTGCACATTAGTAGTAATAGTTCTGCCCAAAAAATTGCAGTATTGTTGCACCTAAGAGAAACTACCATGGTGTGTGTATGTTATGTGTGCATGTGTGGTCATCTCAAGGTCTTTGTTGTGTAGTCTAACAGCAGTTGGAAGGAAAGACCTGCTGAATATCTCCCTCCCACATTGTGGGTGCAGCCTGTCATTGAAGGAGCTGCTCAGTGCTGTTAGAGTCTCCTGCATGGGGTGGGAGACGTTATCCAACTGGGATGACCACTTAGAGGGTCTCTTAGAACAGAGCAGGCCTTCCCAAATCAGCCTGTTCAGTCTCTTACTGTCCCCAGCAGAGAAGCTGCTGCCCCAGCCAATCACATCGTAAAAGATGGCCAATGGCACCTCAGAGACGTAACTGTCTTGGGAGCAGCCCCTGCACTCCTAAGCCTCCGCAGCAGGTACAGACTGCTCTGTTCTTTTTTGTAGTTGTGAGACGCATCCAGTTTATTGTTCAGATGAACACCACAGTACTTGTAGTACATGTCCAGATGCTGGATGTTCAGTGATTGCAGTGGAGGATGTTTGTGCCTGTGGAAGTCTACCACCAGCTCCTTGGTTTTTCCAGTGTTGATCTGCTGGTAGTTCTGCTGGCACCAGTCCACAAAGTCCCTGATCAGTTCTTTATAGTCCCCGTCATTCCCATCAGTGACGAGGCTGACAACTGCAGAGTCATCAGAGAATTATTTTGCAAAAATGTAATCATTTCTCAGTACTTAGGACATTAAATTTCTCATGCAGTAATTGTCTCTTTATTTTTCCTCCCTGCTCAGCCGTCTCCTTCATGAGGCACAGCGCATCGGCCTTCGGATTTGCTGTAAGTAGAATCTTCATTATTGTTCTGGAATTAGTGGTAATTTATTAAGCTGCCTTGGAAGGAGGTGTGTCCCTCTGAATTACCATCATTACATTGGTGTAATGGAACTGTACACTTGAGTTATAAATAATTCATTTTGTCATGGCTTCAGGCAGAGTTATTCAGAAATGTAAAGGTTGTAATAAAAGAGTGTAATAAGTTTTAAAAACCTAGGCTGTGTAAAGCTTCCAAAGGTTGTGGGCATAAATGGGGAAACAAGGTTGACCATAAGCAGTAGAACATCTCTGTCATGGAAGACGGGGTTAACCCGCTTCCGTGATTTACCTCTTGGGAAACAGGCCGGCAGACAGTCATGAACTCTTGAGCTCTTTATTAATCCATGAGCTCTTTATTAACGTGAAACATGAACGTCAATGAGAATGAGAACAGAAACCTGGCTCAAGGGCCGCTACAGACATGAACATGAAACTAGATATGAGGCGTGAATACAAATGAGGCGTGTGAGGCGATGGACAGATGAGTGTCCACACAAACAGAACTTAAATACAGGACATAATCAATGATACTAAACACAAGACACAAAAACAAAACAGACACGAACGTCAAAATAAAAACCCAAATCAAAACAGTGGCCCCTACCGGCCACTGGCCGAGCCGTAACAATCTCATTATTAATTACACAACCATTTCGGCCTCACAGCATGAGAAGAAACTTTATGTTAGGCACTATATCATTCCAACCGAATCTCTTTAAGTATCACTCCGCTTTACATGCCTAGCAATGGCGATCGGCTGCTGAAACCATAACAGTCTTAAAAGGCATCCATCATCCCCCTTTTTGATGCATGGTTTTTCCCATGCATCAATTTGGCAAAATGTGGAAAGAAATGGCTGGGTTGGCAAGGGAGACCATTGGGCCCTAAACACTTACTGTTTTTATACTGGCATCCAGCCTGACGCCAGGGGCATTTATCCTTATCAGAGGCAATTGATTGGAAGTCATTCACAGTGCTGAGACCAGGTGAGGCTAACTGGGGAGCTGCTAAATGTGTGCAGCATTGAAAAAGTGCGAGCCATCTGATTTTAAGAATTGTCTGCAAACAGATGGCACCAAAATCATGTACAACATCAAAAGCCTATCTGCTGTCTGTATAAATATTGGCAGGTTTATGTTTCAGTCAGTGCAATTAATTTCGCTGCTTGGGCGGAGAGGCTGTGTGGGAAGGAGCCACGGGTGAGAGTTTCGCTTTCAGAAACAATGCGGTTCAAGCCAGTTTCATCTCTTGAGGCAAAGCCATCTACAAAAAAACAAGAGTCACGTACACACAAAGAGATCTTTATATTTATTTATTTATTTAAGTTCTTTATATTTATTTATGTGTGGCCGGTAACTATACTGCTTTTACAAAAAGGCTGCCTGGTTTCTTTCAGTTCGATGCTACATTAGATGTGCTGTCATCCATCATTGTGCTCTGGCGCTACAGCAACGCAGCAGCTGTGCATTCTGCCCATAGAGAATACATGTAAGTACAAAGCTCAAAGCTAAAGCTAAAAAATGGCTTACATTATAAGCTGCACATACCTGGATTTGTAACATTCCCTAGATATTGTGTTGCATACTTCTGTTAAATCATTAGTAGATTTTCACTATTGTCATCTATTTCAACTATTCTACTTTGTTTTCAGTCTCTTATATGAGTCTAATATTTATGTTCCAGTTACTTATTTATACTTTGGTGTAATGCATTTCCTCATTCTACAGATCTTTGTCAAGCATAATTACTCAAAGATGTCATATAAATGAGGGGAAGGAGGACATTTAATGTATTTAGTAGATGCTCTTATCCAGAATGACGTACATCACTGCTTAAGTAGTCTACATCTGTTCATACCTGTGAAGCTATTTTAAAATCAACACCTGCTTTTTACCAAGTTACTGCCAGCTAAGATGCACACCTTAAAAAAAAGTCAAAAGAAAAAAGGCCAGAGGTTAATACACAAGTAAGGAAAACCAGTTAAGAGGGTAAGTCCCCAAGGTTAAATATATATAAAACGATCTATGAGAGATAAGGGACTGGTTAGTCACCAAGGTGCTTTTTGAAGAGGTTGGTCTTCAGATGATGCTTGACGACAGGGAGGACTCCGCAGATCTGATTGCATGAGGGAGTTCGTTGCACCACTGAGTCTTGATGCATGTCTTCCTCTTCTTTTGAGCAATGGAGTTTCAAGACAAGCAGTGCTTGAAGCTCTGGGAGGATGAGAAGTGACACACAGCTCAATCAATGCTGATAAGTATAGAGATGCAAGTCTGTTCTTGGCCTTGAAGGCAAGTGTTAAGGTTTTGAGCTTTGAGCAGCCACAGGGAGCCAGTGAAGGTTCTCTAGTAGAGGTGTGGTGTTTGAGAACTTAGTAAGATTGAAGACTAACCTTGCAGCTGCATGCTGAATCAGCTGAAGTGGTCTTGTTACTTTCATTGGCAGTCCAGCCAATAGAGTTGCAGTAGTCCAGTTTAGAGTTGAATAGAGACTGGAGAAACAGCTGCATAGTTTCAGTGGTGAGTGTAATGTTTCTACTCCATTAAGCAGACTGATTGTGTGACTTAATTACTTTGCAAGCAAATCAAAATACAACTCATGCAGCCTAGCGCTCTATCTGTGTTGTGGTCACCTCTTCATTACCATGTAACTATAACACACTTCTGTAACTGCACATATCACTACATCCATTTTAAACCACAAAGCCACCTAAATAATGTGGGAACACAGGGGAGGCCAAGACGAAGATCTCTTGTCGATAAACCAGACCTCATCTTCAGCCCAGCGCATGACTTAGCTCCAACAAACTACTTGGGTGATGGAAATGTCAGCTCCTTCCCAGACCCACTCTGCCCTTCTGAACCACTCGTCAATCTGGGGAAGATCAGAGGGCTGCGCATCCCAAAGGCAGAGTGGTGGCTGACACCTGAGCACATATTGATTGGGCATTCGGCCGGTGGCAGAACAAGTTCTGGCCATACTCCACCAAGCCTAAGCCCTTGTATCCTCTGCCTTTTTTGCTTTTTTGTGCCAATACATACATTTTTCTGGATGTTTTCACACAAGGGTTCCTGCAGGACTGCTTCCAGTCTGGGACCTGTTCCTGGAGGACTATGCGGAAGACACTGACTCTCCCAGTGTATTTCTGACTAAATGCAGTTCTGTGTGAACAGCGTTGTACCTACAAGGAAGGTCCACTGTTTCCTAAACAACAAACCGTGGATTAAAAGGCACATCAGAACTCTCCTAAATAGGAAGAAGAAGGCTTTCATTGCAGAGGAGGTGAAGTTAGTCCAAAAAGAGCTGAAGTCAAGTCGAGTTTATTTTATGAAGAGGGAGCTGAGGAAAGGGAAAAAGAGCTACAGGAAAAAGCTAGAGGGCAAGCTACGAAAGAACAGCAGTAAGGAGGTATGGGATGGGCTGAAGAGGATTACTTGACTTAAGACATCAAACCCAGTCATGGAGGGAAGCCAGGAATATGTAAGTGAGTTAAACGGGTTCTTCAACAGGTTTGATACAGCCCCGACCAACACCGTCCACTGCTGCCCCCTTCCCTCCACAGCTAGAGCAGACTTAGAATTTTTAGTCATTCAGAAACAACAGTCTGATTGGTGATCTTTCAGTAAAGGGTACAGTAGAACATCTGTAATAGTTTGCCCCACACATAAAAGGACCTGAGCTTCCTAAAAAAGAACAGTTTCTGAAGAAGAATGAATCAAAACTCATCTATCCTGACTGTGAGTCCACTCTTAACCGGTACCGCCTGATGCAGAGAATCCAGTGCCAGTTCCTCCTGCATTCTGTTCTGCTGAAAGTGACAGTTCTGATAGGAATCTGATGTATGTGTTTTCGGTTTTTAATTCAGCATAACGGATGTAGCATAGGACACACGGATTAGACAAAGTAGCAGTCAGAAATTATTTTTGTGTGATCCAGTGTAATAGAACTTATTTACATCCAAGTTCCTCATTCATCTTTTGGCCTGTAGAGAACTGAGTGCTGGGGATAGTTTCATGTGTCTCTTGGACATGCCTGAGCGAGAGACTAATGGAGATGTATTGGGGAGAAAGCAGAGTTAGGCTCAATCCTAAATTATGGTGCTGCTTAGTGGAAACAGGAAATGTGTGTGTTTTTTTTAAGGCTGTGTACTTCAGAAATTCAGCCACTTATCAGAGACATACAATATTGTGAATAGTCTTGAGCCTCCCCTCATTTTCCTGTTTACATTTATTTACATTTATGGCATTTAGCAGATGCTTTTATCCAAAGCTTCCAAGCAGTCAGTTGGATTTTCTAGTGTAGTCTTGAGGAACAGTTTCCTCAAGGACTTTAAGGACTTTAAAAGACTCTCATTTTCAGTCCAGTCCCTAAACCCGACCAGTTTCAGAGGATTTTTTTGTTTGTTAAGCCATACAGTTACCTACATATGAATCATTTAAGCAGAGCAAAGCAATAACTTAAGGCCTGAACAAGTGAAAAAACAGGCGCAGGTGATTCCAGATGATCAGGCGGTGATCAGTATACTGGTGGTGCTGAATGCTAAGTGGTTGGAACACCTATAACTAGGGACCTTGTATCTGTAGCCTGTTGCAATAAAGCATTTAATCAGCATACCAAGGATAAGACATGTTGACAAGCAGAAAATAGTATTTTTCCAACAACAAGGTGTTTCAAAGCAAAATATAAAGAAATGAGGGATGGATCAAGGCATTTGCCCAGTACTAGTTGTTTAAAAGAAGGAGTGCCTCAAAGACCTCATTAGAGGTCCTAATGGGGATTTAAAAGAATGAAGAAGTTCTTCAAATGGTAGTATGGACATTAAATCTTAGATTGCTGTAATTAATAAAAATAGGCCCCTATAGAAAAAACACCAAAATAGTGCCATCCATGCTAACAGTGAGCAGCTGGCATGATAACTTCATTTGTATTCATTTGTATGTTCTCTCATTAGAGAAGGGTTGGGTGTATTCAAAATTCAGATTTTTAAAAAATCTTTGTTATCATTAAGGAAGATAAAACCATTGCATAATTTTAAATGAATTATTTATTTTGGGGAAATTCTGTTAAAAACTTTCATTTTACACCACAGTAGAGAGGGAAGATATCTTGATTTTATTTTCCTACAGCAAAGAAATAAGTTCTTTACTTCTTTTCCAGTCTCAGTCATGTGACATTAAAACAAATACTTTTGCCCTGATCCCTAGAGCATGTGTGATATTGGGGGTGGTCTTTCTCTTGTCCTCCATGTGCATCTTGGGGAAAGCCATCCATGACCTGGCCACCAAGCTCCTGCCTGAAGTGGTGAGTGAATTCCAGTGTTATTTGTGGATGGCTGTTATTTTAAACGTACAGTAGAAGATGGAATATCTAACAGTCTTTATTACACCTCTCTAATAATAAGGCACTTTGCCATAGTTACGCAGGAAACAAAGCTGTACCTAAGCTGTACTGTGGTGGTAATGAACTTGCGGCATGTTTTGATTTTCCAGTGTATCTCAGCCTGGTTTCTGTTGCATCAGCAGCACAAATCTCCCCCCACAGGTTATGGCTGGTCTTTGTTCCAAAACCATCCATCCCAAGCCATCCCAAGTCAGAAACATACAAGTCGAACAGGCAGAATGTTTTTCCGTCAGAGCCATCTTTGTTATTGTGGCCTTTTTTTAGTTTTTAATTTGTTTTCCTCAACCGTATGATGATAAATGTGTTAGTGTCATAGAAAACTCCCACTGACATTTATCTTCAGCCCAAACAGACAGAAGTGCTTTTTTAGTGCGTACAGTGAAAATTATGGCTTCTATTCATGTTGTGGTGACATTTCGACCAATCAGATGGAGTGATGCAGTTCGGGTATGCGTCACTTTATTTGTAATGGAAAAATATTAGTTCACGGTGTGGCAAGGTGCTTCATGCCAGTGGAACAGTGCCAATAGTTACTGAATAATAAGGCTTACATATTTGGCTGGATGTCCCATGTGATGTTGCCAAAGGTTCGATATCCAACATTATTGGATAAATTATTTAAAAACTGCTCAATGTAAAAAAAAACGTATCAACAGAAAATATAGATAGGGCAGGAATTCTGCATTTTGCAGCTCCCATAAATGACCACCAGAGGTTCTAATACAATCAGAAAGATGTAAAAGACTCCATCACTTTAAAATATAAATCAGTAGCCCAATATTCTGTGTCGCATATTAAATTTTGCTTGACTGAATAAAGGGACGTGTAAAACAATTTTAGCCTTTTAATAAACATTTGCTGCTCTTCATGACAAAACAAATTCAGTATGACCAACATTTCAGAATTTCAAAATCTTACATAACTGTTATCTGTAACATTGAGTAAAGATCATTGTTCCATTCCAGTAGCAACATCCACGAGTCATTTGTCTTCCAGCTCTCCTTGGTAACCCTTGGCAACCATTAGTTTGCACTCCTCCATCATTTTTATCAGGTTTGCCCCCAATGAACTGTGGCTAAGAAACTGATAACCTGACTTAAGGCCAATTAGCTGTCATACCTCACAGAAAGAGAGAGAGAGCGAGGGAGGGAGGAAAAGAGAGAGAGAAAAGAGAAAGAGAGAAAGGGAGGAAAGCAAGAGAGGGACAGGGAGAGAAGGAGAGAAGAGAAAATAAAATAGAGAGCGGGAGAGAGAGGGAGAGAGAAAGGGAGAGAGAGAGAGAGAGAGAGAGAGAGAGGGAGGGAGGAAGAGAGGGAGGGAGAGAGAGGGAGGGAGAGGGAGGGAGAGAGAGAGCGAGAGAAAGGAAAATAGTGTGTGTGAGAGAGAGGGAGAGAGTGAAATAGAGGGGGGGAGTGAGAGAGAGGAGATAGAGAGGGAAAGAGAGAGGGAGAGAGAGATAGAGATGGAAAGAGTGAGGGAGAGAGAGAGAGAGACAGAGGGGGGATGTGAGAGAGAGGGAAAGAGTGAGAGAGACAGACAGAGTGAGTGAGAGAGAGAGACAGAAAGAAGGAGCGAGAGAGAGATACTTAATTAAACTTGTGAAAACCAGGGATGTGTGGAAGGCCTGCCCTGATTTTGTTTTCCATCCATGCACTTGGCCTGAATAAAACATCAGGATGTTCTGCTGCTGCATTTGCTTCATTCAGAAATGTCCTAAATAGAGCCACAATATTTTTCTGACTTGGGAACCCATCTGGGACTCGCACATTTTTCTCACACTCCTTTCATCTTCTCAGTCTGTGAAATGCTAATGAGGCCCTGAAACCCACAGTTAGTGGCTTCTATGTATCTGAGACAGGTGTTGCTTATTTCGATATGGATCCCTGCAATCCATCTGTAGTCCTAAGATAATGATTCTTCAGTTTTGATTATTTTGTGGAAGACTGCAGGTGGGCAGGACTGCAGAATGTTTTCACTGTAACAGCACAGTAACAGTATTAGTTATTAGTGAAATGCCAATTCACTCTTATTTATTTCAATGTTTACACAGTGGGATTTTATTCCAGGTCCAGTTCATTGTAAACCATTAGCATTAGTAATTCTACACACACACACACACACACACACACACACACAAACACACACGTGGGGTTATGAGCACCCGTGTTTATGTATATATATATATACGATTAAAAACGTAGAAGGAGAGAAACTGGTTTCTCAGCTGATGTGTAGGACAGACACAGACATGCTCGTTGCATTTTGAATATGCATTGAAGCTTAAAAGCTTTGCGATTAAAAAAACTTGTTTTATTGAAATGATGGAGGACAAACAAGCAGCAACTTTTTTGTTTAGTCTCTGTTGCATTTTCTATTTTCTATTTTAGATATAACGCACTAAAATCTATCACTTTTAGCCTTAGAAATCTTATTCCAACAAATAAAAACAGTCTAAAACTGCTGTTTGCTCTCCTGTATGCTCGGTGGGGGG
>JBBPDC010000002.1:4674624-4685899 GCA_037974485.1 Hemigrammopetersius urotaenia
GGAGGCCATCGCGCCTATTTTCTTTGTCGTTCTGTTTTCTTTAATAAAAGCCTGAAACCTCATCATGGAACCCTGTCCGCCTGGTTCGTCCCGATCCCTTAGAGGAGACGCATGGCAGATGTAAAGGCCACGTTTACTCGTTAATTGTTCTGTTTTGCTAGTTATGAAATATAAAAACCACCGTCAATCTAATAGGTTTCCTTTAAAAAGGCAATTCACAAAACTTTAAAATATAAAATTTGAAACGTATGGAATGTACATTTTTGCCCATACCACCCAGTAATAGACAGGATCTGTTTGCAGCATTTTTAGAGCATCTTAGAACAGCATTATCACGTTTAAACAAAAAATGCTTTAGGTCTTGATTAATGACACCATCATACCTCGGCTCTCCAACGATCAGGCGAAAGAGCCCCAGCCAGAAGTTCCACACTAAAGCGTGACAAAAACTATCAACATTGATAAAACATGACAAAACGTTCAAAACGTTCAACATTGATTCACTATTCAAAGCAATTCGTTCAGTTCAGTAAAGTGTCAAAAGTAGGACCGTTATCCACTACATGATACTTTTCACGACGATATACAGAGAATTCGGCTTTACTGAACAAAAGAAACCGGCACAAGGGCCTAAACAGCAGCATCCAGAGCAGGCCCAGCCCTAACAGTTTTGGAGCCCTAGGCAAGATTTTAGGTGGCGCCCCCTTGCATCGCAGTAAATTCCACTGCTGGTGTACAAATACTCACAAGAGACTGAAGAGCTTTGTCTTAGACATTCTTTTATTTAAATAAACCAATTGCACATTCAAATATTTAGAAAGAAATACAAAAAATATGAACTGAATATGTGAAATACAATATAAATAGCTTACATAAAGTATTAGATTTAAATATTACCAAAATAAAAAGTGACATAAATTATAAATACAATATAAATAAGGCACTGCACAAAATAAGACATTAAAGAAACCAACATTTGAACAGAAAGCTGATCTTACAAAGACCTCTGGTGGTGATTTTTGGTACTGCCTTAACTTGAATGACTTCAACTACACCACCATCTCCCCAACCTTCACATAAACCTGCTACAGCTTTACTCTCCTGGTCTTTCCTGCAGCAAAGACATCTACAACATCATCATATGACACCTGATCTGAGACCACAGGGTTTATGCTTATAATGGCAAGTCGACTGAGAGGTTCTTTCATCATCTTTACTGTAACGTTACGTTTCCTCTGTCTGTATCGCGTTTTTCCTCCTCTTTTCTGTTTTCCTCCCCTGGGCACCAGATCATTCCCCCCCATGTAGCAGGAAAAGGCTAATTAGAGGAAGGAGGGGGAGCGGCGTGGAGGGTGGGGGGGGAGAAGTGGAGGGTGGGGCCTCATAGGAAAGTTACGTATCATCATTATTACTACTGCTACTTGATAGGCTTTGCTAAGCAGGTGAATTGGCGTGAGCTTGTTCTTTTCATATTAAGACATTAATACCAACAAGTTTTAAGAAAAGCGGAATGTTACACTTTTTTTCTTCCTCCGTTTGTGGCGACCCCTGGACGGATGGTGCCCTTAGCATTTGCCTGTTTTGCTTATGCCACGGGCCGGCCCTGATCCAGAGTAAGGAAACAGGAGCCACTGGACCAACCACTAAAGTCCACCACAATCTGAACTAAATACACAAACCTAAAACCCACAGACCAATAGAAATGAACCTCCCTTTATCTGAGCACAACAGTCAGCTGTAACACGTACTGCCCAAACTCAAAACCGCTGTGCTCAGACATGTCAAAATAAAAGTTTACCCAAACAACAAGAAAGGGAGGCCTCTAGTGGCCGCCAACCACGACAGGATGGTTTAGATCGCACAGTAAACACGTTCTGTGGATTGCATTCAGCAAAATAAACAGGACTGTAATTTGCGATACATTTTAAAGAAATATCGTGATTTGATGGAACAGCGAACATGATCAGTACACAGTTGGATGTCGTGGCAAGCTTGGGTTTTTTTTTGGCATTTTTTAAAAAAACAGCTCTTCATGTTCACCCTGCAGAACTTTTCAAACTAATCACAGTAACCCTGCAGCAGCTGTATGGGTAACACCACTAGCTTTAGTGTGATTTATTACACTTTTTGGATTTGGACAACGTAAGACAACCTTGAGTGAGTCTAGAGTGCACCTGACATATCACTGGGTCACTGGTCGTCCTTCCTCCTGACCACTGCATACCAGGGACAATCCGAATGAGGACATAAAGACATAAAGGCTGAGAAAGATCACCTACAGAGCGAGGAAGAGTTGTACAGTCTTATGGCGCAGGTAGAAAAGATTTCCTGTGGCGGTTGGTTCTGCATTTAGAGGAAATGATTCTTTTGCTGCGTGCTCCGATGGCCCATCATGGGGTGAGAGGGTTGTCCGTCTGAAGCTCTTCTCAGACACCTCCGCCAGGTTCTCCAGACTGACTCCCAGGACAGAACCACAGTAAACGTGGCTCTCCTCACTGCTTTGTAAAACAAATGCCTCACATCTATGTTTATTATGAATATCATTATTAATTGTTATCTGTATTTCTCCTTATGTTTCCAGAAACTGGTGGGGAACACGAATTCAGACTCTGTTGTTCATCACAAGCTCAGCCAGACCATCAGAACCCGTTTCCTGCGATTTGTTCCTCTCACATGGAGCCCCAAAGGCAGGGTGGGGCTAAGAGTCGAGGCCTACGGCTGTGCATACAGTGAGTAACTGGTCAAGGATGCATATTCCATATATCTACTCTACCTGTACGCCTCATCGGCCTTTTATCAGGCACACCTAACATATACGTGCACTTTTAGGGAATACAGGAATAGCGACTGGGGCTCCTGCAGTGTTGCATAATTTGTCAGCCCACTTCCCAACAATGAAACCTCTATACGACCAAACAAGCCTCATACGTCTTACGCAGTATACGCCGCTACCGGGCACCTGAAGCTACCCACTGGGTACATAGACTTCTATATACACACAAGTTTATATATGTTATCATTTTGGTATATTGTACAGTTGCTGCTTCTACTTTCTTCTCTTATTCTGACCACTTTGATGTTGTAACAATACACATTTCCTGCGCAGCTTATCAAGGGTCGTCGTTTCTTTTCTTATCGCATCATGTGTTGGTTTCATAGTCTTGAGAACAGTGAGCCAATCTAAATATGAGTGATCTGCAGAATCTAATGGGTTATAGTAACTAATGAGCCATAGTTATTGGTAAAGGGGGAAAAAGTAATAAAGCAAATCTAATAATAATTGATAATTAATGATAATAATTAATACTTGACCATCTGATAAAGCCATGAAGCATGAAGCTTATGCACACTTTGCTGATTTGTGCTTATTATTAATTAATTTGCTAAATTCAGATTCAGGGCTGACGTGTCTGTGTGTTTCCTGCCTTTATCAAAAGCAAACCTGAATACGTGAGTCTGTTAATGCTGTGCCTCATCATCCGTTTTGTTTTCGAGAAGGACGGTTGTCGAGAGGCATGTATGGAATTTTCTTTCGTGCAAATAGTGGTGAAATTATTGAACCCTGCTCGCAAGAATTCACTTTGAAGTTATGAACATGCAGCCAAACGCAAGAAATCACAAGGTACGAGAAATTCAGCATGAGTAACTAAGACATCAGCACTTTACTGTCGTTTCTTATGGTTTTAAATCTCTGAAGATCTAAAAGACGTGTGCATCCTGGCCTCATGGATACAATAGAAGGCAGGCACAAGCAGCAGGGGGGCACATCCAGAGTGAATTTACAGGGACTTTTAAGAGGAAGAAGCAAGAAGGCATCATATTTATTAGCAAGACTTCGCAAGGATCAGTCACAAACAAGACATCCCATAAAAAGGAGTCAACGTTAGACCAGAAAGAGGAGGCAGTGCTGATGGCAAAAAGAGACACAATAAGCTCCAGCCAAAACAACTAATAGAACTAAGCGCTCTCTTTCATGTTTTCTCTGACGGGGGACGCAGACATGTCCAGTGTTTCCTGTGGAGCTGGTGCTAAATAAATAGCACCAGTCTCTAATGTCTCTTACGATACCATTGCATGCACAGCCAAGCAGCACTGAATGGATCAGTTGGTGAATTACTGCGCTGTAGAAGACATTTCTAATCATCCCCTGGTGAGCATTTCCATTATTCCGCATGGCTCCGTGCCATCATCCCCCTGTTAAGCTTGGATGGATGTGTGCTTTACTGATAAATGCTGCATGAGGACTGTTCCCCCCAAACATGTCAGTCTTTTCCTCATCTCAATAGAGTCGGGGGGGGGGGGGGGGGGGACTCAAACTTCTGCCAAACGTTTTTAGGTTCTTGAGTACCCAGTTGGTCAATTTAAGGTATTTACCCTTAAAGTCAGGCGTGAACACACCACAGCACAATGGGAAATTCTTTCTCTGCATTTAACCCAGTCACCCAGTGAAGCAATGGGTCGCCCACCAGCGAGGGGCACCCGGGGCACAGTGTGTGGTACCTTGCTCAAAGGTGACAGCAGCAGTTGGGATTCAAACTCCAACCTTCAGATTGTAGGTGTCACACACACCAGGTCCCGCACAGTCAAAGGGCACCGGAAATGACTGCAGGCCAGGTATAAAAAGAGGAAGCAGGTGTTAGAAACTCACACAGACATTGAAGTTACAGGCTTCACTGCAACGTGTCTCACTCATCAGTTTCAATCAGTACTCAGGCTCTTCAGAGCACCCCAGTCCCTGTGTGTGTGCGAGTGAGAACGCGGGTTCGTTCGGTGCAAGCCTCAACTCCCCTTGGGAGCGTTCACAGAGTAAAACGCATGGTACACCCGCGCTCTCGTGCCAGTCACGCTTGGGCTCTTCCGCTACGCAACCATCTTGTGTCTTGGTTGTCAGGTCAGTCTATTTCAGTGCCCAATGCACCCTTTTTTGAATACTGACACAGAAGGTTTTGTCAGAAAAACACAGCAATGTTTGAATATTCTTGGCATTATATTGATATTCGGTTCTTATTTTAGCATTTGTCGTTTTTACAGGCTACACAGTTTGTACCCTTGACTACGCCACAGGTTTCCTAAGACAAAAGGAACCACATTTAAAATAATAATTCATATATATTACATTTCAAAAGCTACATGAATCCAAAGAGGTTTAAGAACTCCAATGAAAATAATGCTGCTCTCTTTGTGAAACGTGTAGTGTTAACGTTACTTCATTAATCTTTTGCTGCAAGCCCCCCCCAGTGGCCAAATAGCAAATACTTGCTCTCTACATTGTAAACCAACTCTAAGGAAAACTTTCATGAATCTTCTAAATTGTAGGAGTCATTTATAAAAATGTACAAGAAAACCATGAAGGCAGATTTACTTAACTATGTATTTTTTTACTAAACTATTCTAAAATCTAAAATGTCACAATGTCACAATGCATATTGAACCTTTTTTCACCATCAGAACAAGAATGAAACACAAAAACAACATTTCTATCTAAACTTTAGATCTAAAGTTACAAGGTTTCAAATTCAAGAAATAACAAATAGACTGAATTTCACATTTGCTTTATTATGCCAGTGACTGGTAGGGGTCATTGTTTTTGGTTTTGTTTTGTTTTGGTTTTTGGGACTTTTATTTTGACATTCTTGTATGGTTTGTTTTCTGTATCTAGGTTTCAGCTGTCTCGTGTTTAGTTTAAATGATTATGTTTAATGTTTAATGGGGGCTGTCACGGCTCGACCAGTGGCCGGTAGGGGCCACTGATTTGGTTTTGTTTTGGGGTATTTTATTTTGACGTTCATGTATGGTTTGTCATGTTTCTCGTTTTCAGCTGTCTTGTGTTTAGTTAAAGGGATTACGTTTGGTGATTGGTTTTCTGTCTGTGTCTGTATGTATTTAGTTCAGTTCATGTGGACTGTGGACATCGGTCCATCGCTGCCAGGTTTTGTTAATGTTTTATTTCTATAAATAAAGAGAGCACTAGAATGGATGCCTGCCTGCCTCATGTATGTTTCCCAAGAGGTAAATCACGGAAGCGGGTTAACCCCGTCTACCGTGACAGTTAGAAGAGGTTTAACTTTGAAGAGTCAGCCTCTGTTATTTATCCAACACGAAACCTCACCGATGTTCCTTGGCTGTTTAAATAATAAAAGCTGTCTCCAAAAACATTACTTGTAAAGTATTAATGCTTCAGCTTCAGTCTAATGGTAGATTCTTTTTTCTGTGTTTTGGCATTGTTTGTTCCTTAACTAAACAATCTGAGTGAACTTTGTCATCTTGACCATATACAAATAAGCAGAGATGAAATGCTGTAGCTCAGATTCCACAGTGTACATATAGTGCAACAGACATAAGACATTGTGCAACACAGTGCAAATAAACAGGAAAAGTGTGATGAGTGTGATGAGTGTGATTTAATCTGTCCTGAGTGTGTCCACAAGGTCTAAAGAACTTGCATCACAGTCTCCCTGCTAATGATGATGATGTATCTTCTGCAGCCACAGTCCCTCATATTCTCTCTCTTTTTGTTTTTTTACTTTTCATCCCTCCCAAGAGTCTTATGTGGTGGACTTTGATGGCCGAAGCTCTCTGCTGTACCGGTTCAACCAAAAGTCCATGAGCACATTCAAGGATGTAATATCCCTGCGCTTTAAGAGTCGGCAGGCCGAGGGTGTGTTGCTGCATAGTGAGGGCCAGCGAGGAGACTACATCACACTTGAGCTACACCGTGGGAGACTAGCTTTGCACCTCAATCTTGGTGAGTCCTTGCTTGCTGACAGGTAACCCATGTGCAGTCATAAGGCTACTTGGTCACAAATTCACGTTGCTTTGTACCTTAGAAAAGCTAAAGCTCGATGTTAACAGACCTAGATCTGAGAATGCTCCACCAGAGAGTTGAGAAAAGGAGTTTGGAGGTGTGGACTAGATTTACTCTGACCACTGGGCCTTGGGGTTTGCTCCACACAAGAAGAATATGCTTATGTCATTCGTTCCTTGACAAAAAGAGCTTTTGGTGGAAACTACAATCAAGAATTGTTGATTTGCATAAAGTTGGAAAGGGTAACAAAGGGATTTTGAAGACTTCAGCAGTGGGTGTCCAGTCAAAATGACACCAAAAGCACAACGAAGACCCACCAATGAGGTAAAGAAACAATGCTGAGTGGCGACCAAAGATTGGAACTGGCTAACATCGGTTTTAACATCGGTATTAATGAGTCTAAAATATGTAAAACATTTAACAAGCTGGGTGTCTATGGCAGGACATCATGAAGGAAGCCGCTGCCTGCTAACAAGAACATTGCTGCACGCCTGAAGTTTGTGAAAGAGCACATTGATACTCCACAGCGGTATTGACGAAATGTTTTGTGGACTGATGAAACTAAGATTCAAGTATTTGGAAAGGAAATGCAGCACTACATCTGGCGTAAAACGGCACTGCCTGTCAGCATGACAACATCAGCCCAACTGTAAAGTATGGTGGTGGAATGGTCATGATTTGGCCAGCTTGCAGTCACGGAGGGGAAGATGGATTCAAACGTGTATCAAAACATTCTTCAGGATAATGTGAGAATATCTGTATGCCAGCTGAAACTCTGTAGAAGTTGAAGGTGATGCAACAGAACAGCTTAATCTGAGAACACTCCACCTGAGAGTATAAACAGAGAGAGAGACCAGAGTACTCACGGTACCAGTAGAGATGGGCTGGAGTCAATCTGGCATGAGGCTCAATGAGGCTCGCCATGTGACTAGTGCATGTGACAGTACTCCCACTTAACACTTGCCTTCAGGGCTAAGAATGGGCTTGCACCTTCTGCACTGATCAAGCAGTGTGTCACTTCTCGTCCTCTTATATATTTAACAAATCCCTCAGACACTCACCCTCTTAAGTGTATTCCCTTCTTGTGTGTTAATCTCTGCCTAGCTTTTTCTCTCTGACAGGGTTTGTTATGGTGTGTAACTCCAGCAGTAACTCGGTTAAATAGTTGCTGTTGATTTAAGTGTAGCTTTACAGGTTTAAGAACAGTTGTGGACTTTAAGCTCTGATGTACGTCGCTCTGGATAAGAGCGTCTGCTAAACGCTGTAAATGTATTTTTAAGTGACTTTTTCAAAAAAATATTTAAAAGGCAAAAACAGTCATTGATGGTAAGCTTTATTCTTTTTATGATTTGATGTATTTGTGCCTGTTATGGTGTATCTTCCTCTATACTATTCACATAGCACCCATGTTTTGGCCACATCGAATATTCAGTTAGGATCTATCTGTAGAAGTCATTGTCCTGTTTATAAATGTGTTTTTCAGACAGTTCAGACTAAATTTGAGAAAAAAGTTAGTCAGTGATGTTAATATTTATTCTTTTTATGATTTGATATATTTCATTAGTGCCTTTTAAGGTCTTCATCTACGTTACACTCATATATATACCATTTTCTGAAAGAAATCAAACAAAACTCGCAAATGAGTTACCTCTGACCCTGTCTCTTTCTTAGATGACACCAGGGTCAGGACCAGCAGCAGCCGTATGGTGGTCACTCTGGGAAGTCTTCTAGATGACCAGCACTGGCATTCGGTGCTCATTGAGCGATTTAACAAGCAGGTCAACTTCACCTTGGATAGACACACACAGCACTTCAGGGCCAAAGGTGACGGAGAATCTCTAGAGGTCGACTATGAGGTAGATTTTTTACCTCCTTTTCACTTTCCACTGATAAGGTTCAGCTGTTATCCCTTAGAATGACAATTACTATTTGTTGCACTTCTGGCTTCTGGTTAATAAAACAAACTTTGCTTCTTTGTAGTTTTATACCACTGTTGGACGCACATTTACCAGACATCTAGAAACAGTCCAATGATCTAATTTAGGAGAAAAGATGAGGCTCTCAGTTTGAGCCTTCATGCAGTAGTTTCTCCACAAACAGAACCCTTTGTTCATTTTGAGTGCAGTGTTCTGTTTGAGCTACATGATAAGCCCTAGAGAATATTTTACACTTTTGTTTCTGTGGAAAATAAAAAAGTTCTCACAGACATATTAGATGGCTTTTAACTGGCTGATGTCTGCTCCTTAAAGCTCAGCTTTGGTGGAATCCCTCTCCCAGGAAAGCCCGGGACCTTTCTCAGGCGGAACTTTCACGGCTGCTTGGAGAACCTCTACTACAACGGAGTGAACATCATTGATCTTGCCAAGAGACGCAAACCCCAGATTTACAGTGTGGTAAGGCTGTTTGGTGAAATACAGAATATTCTTTCTAGTGACAAGCAAAGCACTTGCATTTATATTGTGGATAAGTAGGGAGCAGTATAGAAAGAAGAAAGAGGTGGAAAATGATGTATACACATATCTATATGTGTGGGTGTGTGTAGACACACACAGTGGACCCCCACAATTCTCCAAGAGAACCCATGAATTTGATTTTATAGCGTAAAACCTAAATATACCCCCTAATAACTTGATACTCCTATACAGTAACCCCTCACTTCTATGCGGATCAGCAGTCAGGGATTCAGGCTCAGATTTTTTCTGAGAACCTAAATGATAATGGTATGCAGAAATCCCCACATTAACGTGGAAACTGCAAATAACCGTGCCTTTGTCTAAACATGTATGTAAAGAGTTTTTTCAATGTTTCTTTTGTGTACGAGTTTTGTTTTGGCTAGTCGCACACTGCTAATGCTAACACAGCTAGTGGTGGTGACCCGGTTTTTAAGAAATCTCCTCCGACGTGATTCAAGTTTTCTGATTCTGATTGTTCATTTCTCCTTGCTGCTTGTTTTTCATTATGTCCTTCTTAAAGCCCTGTATTTTTATTATTATTTTATTATTAATTGAATTATAATTCAATTATAAGCGATGAATACGGGTTTACCTTTACATTTTCTTTAAAGGAAATCCATAAAAGTTTAACATGAAATTAAACTGTTCTGGGAGCATATTTGGTGGTATATTTAGAGTTTACACTATAAAAATTGGCATTTATAGGCATTTGTTTTACCAAAACACAGCAACGTTTTGGCGAACTTCAGGTGGAATTTGGCGAGCGCCTTGTCTCCATCACCAGCCCCTCTCTCCATCACTAGCTCTAGTTCCAGCGTAAAGTTTACTTGTGTGAAGTGTTCGCTAGTTACTTTTCTGACAGAGGTTTCAGAGTTAGAGGAGCACATACGGATTTTAACTAGGGAAAGGAGACGAGAGTCAGGTGTGTTGGTAGCCAGTCCGGGTGCCTTAGGGGAAGATAGCTCCGATGAAACAGATAACTAAGTCTTAAGTTCTCGTCCTTTGAAATTTTATTCCTTAATTTAACTAGTTTAGATACAAATAAAATCCCTAATCACTCTACAGGCCACCAGGGCCATACACAGAGTTCTTACAAGATTTTAGCTGTTTTATAGCAAATTTAGGTGTTTGCTGTGATAAAATCATAATTATTGGAGATTTTAATATTCACTTTGAAAAAGAACAGGATCCCCTAAAATCTGCGTTTACTTCAATCCTAGACACAGTTGGCTTCACCCAGCATGCAACAGGGCCGACTCACTGCTGTGGCCATACACTTGACCTCATCCTGACTCTTGGTGTTAATGTGGATAACATAGCTATTCTTCCTTTATCTACAGTAACCTCAGATCATTACCTCATTACATTTACACTGACGGCATTTAGCCAACGCTTTTATCCAGAGCGACGTACATTAGTGCTTAAGTAGTCCACAAGTGTTTCTTACCTGAAAAACAGCTTAAATCCAAGTCAACTGTTTAACCAAGATACTGCAGTCAGAGCATCTATACAACAACTGTCACATAATAATCAGCCAACACCTAACCCAACAATACATGAGTCATAAAGAAGAACACCACAAGTCATAGAGAAGTCAAGGGAATTTTTAAAAATAAGTAAGCAGTAGAATAGGGACGTAGTCGGCGAGGTGCTCCTTGAAAAGGTGGGTCTTCAGGCGGCGCTTGAAGAAGCGAAGGACTCTGCCAATCGAACTGGAAGAGGGAGTTCATTCCACCACTGGGGGGCGAGACTGAGAAGAGTCTTGACGCATGTTTCCCTCTTCTTTTGAGCAGCGAAGGCTCAAGACAAGCCATGCTTGAGGCCCTGAGAGGACGAGAAGTGACATGTTACATATTACATATGATCATCTTAATCATAATGTAAGCACGTCCCCTCGCTTTCGTATAGCTCGTGCAATTATGTCCACCACAGCTCGTAGTTTTATTGAGAATCTTCCAGAAATATCAACCCCATCCGTCACTCCATCTTGTCCAGCAGACCTAGAGAACCCGACTGA
>JBBPDC010000002.1:4711641-4731648 GCA_037974485.1 Hemigrammopetersius urotaenia
CTATTTTTATAGTGTAAACCCTAAATCTGCTCCCAGAACACTTTAATTTCATTTTAAACTCAGTTTAATGCATTACCGTTAAAGAAAATGGAAAGGAAAACCCGTATTCGAATTTCATTTCCCCACCAAGATATGCAACTCGTAAGGTTGCGGGACAAAAATATTGGGACACCACGGTGAGGTGAATGTGTCCCCTTGTGTGCAAGCATCCAGAAAAAATATATTTATTGCCACAAAAAAGCAAAAAAAAAAATGTTAGTTTCTGCGTCATTGTGGGGATTGAATCCGCGTAAAACTGGGGGCTTACTTATGCATAAAAAGACTTAATATTAATCCATCAAGCTCTAAGAACATTTTATTCAAAATGTTTTTCTGGATTATCAATCTTAATCAAATAAACATAAAATAATGGAAGGTGACAGATGTATATAATTTGCAGTTACATTTTATTCTTACCATCCACTGTATTGATTTAGGAAGCTGTGAATGATGTGAATCAATTGGCAGCTAATTTACTGCTAATTTACACAGAATCTTGTGGGCTGCACTTTTGCTATGACACAGTTTTCTGCATTTTGGCAAATTGTTCAATAAAGCAGTCGGCTGAAAGGTCCCCATTCCAGTTACAATAGAGTACAGTGCAAACCCAGTTAAGCATTGAGAACTGCCTGTTCATCTGAGGGTATGTCTCTGACTCCGAGAGACAGAGTGGACGCTGGCGTTGCTTCGATTCTGTTTTTTTTATTGACTTTTTACACCGGTGGGAAAGCTAAGGTAGCTAGGCACCCACCTGATTCTGGACTTCGGATACTGTGTTTTTGACAACTTTTTTTTCCCAAGGAACAAGGTAGCTAGGCAACCTACCTGTTACAGACAACTTCTAGCTTCAAATCTTGCTCCACCTGGAAAAGAGCTCCAGCTGTCAGACTTGTTCCACCAGGAAAAGGACTCTCTAGATCGCATTGACAGTTTTTATTTCACAGCTGTTTCACCACCATGACTGGTATTTGATGCTGTCTGGCTAGCGTTCCTCCTCAGTCAGTATGGCGTTCAGTTATTCCAGTGCTCAACTCCGCTTGCTTAATCTCACAACCTGTCTTGGAATGAACCTCCCCATCATTAAAGAACTTGGACTCCTTCACCATAGAGGCTCCGGTTGAAAGCTCATTTTCCATAAGCAGCCATGCTACCAATATTCCATCTCTCTGGTCATCCACCGAACGCCTGACGCGTCATCAGAGCGCCGTCGCTCCAGCTACCATCAACACCGGAAGTATCGCGAGACCTCTGCACTCCAGAACGGGAATCATCGAGAGAAACATCTCGAGATCCCAGCATCCGCGGCTGGATATATTTAATGGAGTGGACTCTAGGCGGCGTAGAGTGGATTTCAGTGTTTTGCGAGCAGTACAGAGATCTATCCCATAGTCACTGGTCAAATTTGAACTGTTCAACACTCAATCCATCAACAATAAATCTACACTGATTGAGGAACACATCAGGGAGAAAAGACTTGACTTCATGTGTTTGACAGAAACCTGGCACCAGCCAGAAGTTTATTCTGCCCTAAACGAAGCCTGTCCACCTGGTTACAGTTATTTGGAAGCAGCTTGCACCACTGGGTGTGGGGGTGGGTTACTCAGGACCTGGGGTTCTCTCCTATCTCGCTACCTGCAACATCTTCCTACGAGTGCCTAGCATTTAAATGCAAGCCCCCCTTTCCCATGACTGTTCTCCTTATCTATCAACCCCCAAAACCCAATTCTGCCTTCATCCCAGAGATGTTTGATCTCCTCACAACACTTTGCACTACTTCTGCCAATATTATAATCCTTGAAGATATAAATATTCATGTTGACACTCCCACATCTTATCTCGCTGCTGACTTTCTTCAGCTGCTAGATTGCCTCAACTTAAAACATGTCGATGTCCCCACACATTATAGGGGTCACACACTCGACCTGGTCATCTCAAACTTTGTCCCCATCAGTAACCTACAGCTATATGATCTTATTGTTTCAGATCACAAGATAGTGTCAATGGAGTTGCCCTTTCTCTCCTTCCACACAAAACCAAAGCGACAGATCAATTTCAGAAATCTGAAGAATATCAATGCGGATGCCCTGGCCTTAGACCTTCAACTTCTCTCCTCTGACCTTACAAACTCCCTCTCTGTTACTGACCTTGTGGATTTCTACAACCAGTTCCTGGACTTCCATGCCCCCTTAACATCCAGGCTCATCTCTTTCTCGCACTCAGCACCCTGGTACACCGGCGAGCTGCGAAAAATGAAGGCAGCTGGGCGTGTCCTTGAGTGGCGGCTGAAGGCTTCTGGGCTGACTGTTCACAAACAGGCTTACAGGGAACACAAGAGGGTGTATGCAGGGTTGCACGGTCCACATTTTATTCCACCATAATCAATAATAGCCCCAGGAACTCCAAAAAACTTTTTTCAACCATAAATCAACTTCTCACCCTCTTACTCTGAGGCCACAGAGGAGAGGTGCAACATGCACATGAACTTTTTCAAACAAAAAGTTGATTATATCCGTTCACACCTCTCCACTACAGTTATCCTGCCCCCTCAACTGTTGACCCAACATCAGAGACTGTCCATCCCCTCTGCTCTTTCTCTGCTCTCACACAGAAAGAAGTGGAGGATGTCATCAGACAAATGAAATCATCTACCAGTGCCCTTGACCTTTTCCCCTCAGCCTGCTGAAGGCTAACATCTCTGCCATCTCTCCACTCATCACCAAGATCATAAACCACTCCCTCCTTGCTGGTCATATTCCATCTGCATTAAAAACTGCTGTCATCAGACCTCTACTGAAAAAATCCACCCTGGATCCAGAAGTTTTATCCAACTATAGGCCCATCACCAATCTTCCATTTCTTTCCAAAGTTCTGGAAAGAACAGTCACTGCCCAACTTCATGATCACCTCAAACTGAATAATCTGTTTGAAAAGTCTGGTTTTCGCCTTGGACATAGCACCGAAACAGCCTTTCGTCAAGGTCACAAACGACCTTCTGATGGCAGCAGACACTGGTTCCCCTTCACTACTCATCCTCCTGGACATGACAGCTGCTTTTGACACAATAGACCACAACATACTCCTTCACCGTTTGCAATGCACTATTGGTCTCTCAGGAAAAGTCCATGATTGGTTCACTTCATATTTGACCAGCAGAACTGAGCATGTTGCCCTGGGCAGCATAAAATCCCATACCCACAATGTCACCTGTGGAGTTCCTCAGGGCTCTATGCTAGGTCCTACCCTTTTTTCCATCTATATGCTCCCCCTAGGCAATATCATTAGCAGACATGGTATATCCTTTCATTGTTATGCAGATGACACTCAGCTGTACCTTAGGACTACTCCCACCTCTTCTACTACTCCTCTGGCAACATCCACACTGACTACTTGCCTGGGGGAGATAGAGGCATGGATGAAGCTAAATTTCCTTCAGCTGAACGGAGCAAAAACAGAAGCCATCTTAATTGGCACACCACATCATCTCCGCTCTTCCACCATCACCAGCATCACTTTCTCCGGCCAAAACATCCCCCTGTCCACATCCGTCACCAATTTGAGTGTTAAAATGGATCCGCAACTCACTTTTGACACCCACATCAAACACCTCTGTAAGACATCATTCTTCCACCTAAACAATATCGCCAAACTCCGCCCAACGCTCACCCTGTCAGATGCAGAGAAGCTTGTCCACGCTTTCATCTCTTCCAGGCTGGATTACTGTAATGCACTCCTCATCGGGATCCCTAGTAAGAGCATTTAGAGACTGCAGTATATTCAGAACAGCGCTGCCAGGATCCTGATGAGGGTACGGAAGCATGACCACATCACCCCTATCCTGAAATCCCTCCACTGGCTTACTGTCTCACTCAGGATAGAATATAAGGTTTTTCTGACGCCCTGATGCCCTAACTACGAGTCCACCAGCTGCCAAAAATGGTGAACATACTGTACAATTACTTGTTAGCAAAGAACATTAAATGCATGTTTAGTAAATATTCTGTGTATTCACGGACATGCCCCCCTATATCTACAGCCCCAAACTTCCTCACGCACACTCCGTTCTGTAAACGCCAACACCCTACAAGTCCCCAGAACCAAGCTCCGCAGCATGGGCAAGAGGTCCTTATCTGTGGCCCCGAGGCTGTGGAACGCCCTCCCTGACCACCTGAGAGCCCCACAATCTATTGATGTTTTTAAACAAACTTTAAAAACACATCATTTTAGAAAAGCATTTTGCTAAGTACTTTTATAGATTTCCTGTTTTGTTCACTTTTTTTTGTTTGTTTTTTTTACTCTGTAGGTCTTTGAGATTACTGAAATATAAAGTGCATTACAAATAAAATGTATTATTATTATTATTATCATTATTATTATTATTAAGCATTAATAATGTCTTTAATGTATGAGAGAATATTACACTACTGTTAAAAAAAAAAACTTCACCTGTTTTGCCAGTTTGACCTATTAAAGCTGGGAATATGATGCACTTATGTTTGTGATTCATTTATTAAAAATGATTTACTAATCAGATCTTTTCTCTTTTTTAATCTATAGACAATGCGTATGATGGATTCATTATGGCCATAATTGGTGGTAAGTTATACATCATTTATCAGTTAAAAGTTGATGAAAAATAATTTACTGAACATATGGGACAGAATGGATGTAATAGTTCATATAATATTATTTTTTTTATTATTATTTTTTTTTTTTGTTATTTATCTTTTGCACAAGATTCCTCTGGAAAGTTCTTGGCAGGTCAAAGGTCACTGGAGGTGAAAGCTTAGTATCAGTGCTAGGAGACTCCCCACTTACCCCAGTCTACACAACAGTAGAAAGAAAGGAGATGTAAGGTCTTTGGGAAACCAGTCAAAAGTTTCTGCCCACCAAGGGTTTCTACTGCTCCATTTATTTAAAAAACCGCAGATTTTTACTTTTGTTAAACAGCAAAGAACTCTAAATAAAAATAAAAAGAGTTTCCTTTATAAGATGAAAGAATCTGTCACAGTGCAGGTCTGACTCCTATTACCTGGTTGTGTGATGATGCAGTCAAGTTCTAGGCTGTCCTTTAATTTTAAATGCACTAATAAACATCAGTCTGGATAAGAGCGTCTGCTAAATGCCGTAAATGTAAACATGCGCTAGTTAACTGTTTACTGCTTGTTAAATATCTAACACTGGTCTGGTGACCCACATTATAATTATGATTATATTATGAGGCTTTAACCAAAGTGAAGCAGGGGGCAGCCAGGAACACAGTGCCTGGGGACCAGTGTGTGGGGATTTGAGCCCACAACTTTCTGACGCCCTAACCACGAGTCCACCAGCTGCCAAAAATGGTGAACATACTGTACAATTACTTGTTAGCAAAGAACAGTGAGTGCATGTTCAGTAAATATTCTGTGAGTAAATTGGAATTGTAGAAAATCTCAGTGTGTGCCAAAACATTTGATTGATAGTATATTGTTTCGATGCACTTTTTAAAAAATTCAAAATTCAAGATTTTTTTTTGTCACATGCGTAGTTATACAAGTACAACACGCTTTGCAATGTATCCTGAACTTCTCCTTTTATGACTGTACAAACATTATTTAAAAAAGTGTAATTTTAAATTAAACACAAATATGAAACAATTTCTAAAACACACAACCTTAGAAACTTAGTGTCATTAACCCTTAGAGTGTTTTAGTAAAATCTAATTTCAACAAATAAAAACAGTGTAAATCAGGCTCTTTGCTTGACTGAAACTGAAAGTTCTGAAAGTTCTCCTGGGTTCGATGATCTTTTTTTAAATCCCAGTAGCGGTTATTATTATTATTATTACATTATTTTTTTAATTACAAGGAATTTGGTTCTAGGTGACCTAGAAACACCAAACAAAGCTCAGCATGACACTTCCAGCATCAACACGGGGGAACTTCCATATAAAGAGTGCGCTTTCGGCACACATACTGTACGTACCGCTCATATTCTACAGGATTATTAACAATTTAATGAACTTGTAAACTGTTTCCATGTCAGCTGTTATTGCCGTGGTGGTCCTGGTCTTCCTCTGCCTGATTCTGGTCATCCTCCGCTACATGTACCTACACAAGGGCACCTACCACACCCACGAGGCCAATGGCACGGAGTTCGCCGAGACAGCCGACGCTGCCCTCCGGAGTGACCCGGCCCTGCAGGATGCCATGGATGAGAACAAGAAGGAATACTTCATATGATAAACCCCCAAATCCCCTTTTAGTACCTGAATCTGAAGCCATGGTTGACTAGCTGCAGTTAGGGCAGATGGACAATTCCACAGCTCTGCCTGATCCCCTTTCACCCGGCTGAGGCTATATGAGCCTGTAAACCTACTGGTTTCCATCCAACAATATTTTCTTTGACCATCAGATGGTAGGAAACTGCCACTGGGTGGGACTTTTGAACATCTCCAGCAAGTGTCAAATCAGTTAACCCAAATGCAGTCTGCCGCCCCGGCGTGACAAGCACTGAACTGAAGACACAAAGCATTAAATGACTGTCCAAAAGCACAGCGGGATGCTGGAGAGCAGCAGCGGTGGCGAAAGCAATTTCATGTCTTTCACATGAAAAAACCATTGTATAAAGCATCATAATCTTTTTCTTTACTGCTCAGAGAGATTATAAGTGTTATACAAAACCAAACATGAGTGTTCATAAGAAACTGGACTTACCCTTTTACCAGTCGGATTATTTGGGCCCTCTCCAGGGCTGGACTGGCCATCGGGGATACCGGGCATTGGCCAATGGTAAATCTGGGCCAACGCGGAACCCCTGGTGAGCGAGGGACAGCAGGAGAGAAATAGTGAGGTGATTTCTTAGTGTTTTTTTTGCAAATCAGTTTAAACAGGTGAAAATACCGTGAGACAGGGAAAAACCCTGACCCTTTTTTAGGACAATGCTTCACAGGTTAGGGTTAAGGTTAATGTTAGGGTTAGCCTAACCTTAACCTTAACCCTAACAGTCAGCAGTCAGCACAGATACCAGCGGTGTTACGCACTGCGCATTAAAATACATAAGGTAGTGTGAAGAGTCGTCATATCACGAAAAAGTATTGTCCTCACACTAAAGCGCGGATTTTGATTACATTGTATCTCGTGATGTTGCACGAAAAGTCGTGAGATGGGGTTAAAATCAAGGTAAACATTGTTCAGTCTTTGATCCGTGTTTCTTCAGGACCGTGAGTATTCACGTTTCATAGCACTTCTCGTGTGTGAATCACTGCTTCCAATGGGAATCTTGACTCAAGAGCACTTTCAGATCACAGTGTGTGGATTGCCTGCTCTCTGGAGTGACTCTATGTTTGGGTCTATCTTCCACGCCACATGGGATTGGTTTTATTATTTTGTGACACATACAGCTCTAGGTTGTACTATGCACACACACACAAATGACTTTTTTTCTGAAGTTGCTTACAATTGTATTTTTTTGAACACCTTCTAGCAGTAAAATGTTTTCACACAAATTTTCTACATTTGCATGTTACTCACATATTATATACTAATAATAAACTCAATGTTGCTTTGTTAAACACAGATGAAGCAGGAAAACGAGGATCCATGCTAGGAGTCTTTATGAAACAGAAAAAAAAAACTGAAATCAAACCTGGCTCAATGGCCGCTACTAAACATGAACATGAACATGGCAAAAACACGGAGAACATGAGGTGCATTTACATTACATTTACATTTACGGCATTTAGCAGACGCTCTTATCCAGAGCGACGTACATCAGTGCTTAAGAAATGAGGTGACGGACAGACACTGGGTGTTACACAAACAGAAACTAAATACCCACAAAAATCAGGGAACAAACGCAAAACAGGTGGGACCAGGAAACATAACAGCATTTCAACTGCATTAAAAGTTAAAGGGCAGTCTAGAATTTAGCACAAGTTTCAAACATTTACAGCTACATTTTGGTACATTTTCTTGCTTTGTAAATTTTAAATGTTACATATATATGTTAAATATATATCTAAATGTTCAATTTTGAATCTAAAAATCTAAATGCTCTAAATGTGAGATTTAAATCTAGCCTTTTTACAAAAGGTGACTCTAAATGTTTAAAAGATATGCTAATTGGACACGCCCCATGATTATAATTGGCTGTTACTTAGAAGGGGGCTGGATATGCCCTCACCAAAATGGAGGATTTGCCTTAAATGATCTTAAATCTAAATGTTAAATATGAAAAATATATCTCACCCTTTCCAGGGAGGAGAGCTTCGCCACTGGTAACATTCAATAAGTCTGGGAAGCAGAGGGTCCTGGTAACATTTCATGGTGCTAGGCTTATCCCCGATTGCCAGGGGCTGTTATGGCATTCAAGGGCTCGTTGGAAAATTCTAACCGAGCCCAAATCTAACTGTGAAGTTTTGACAGAGATTGGTGGTTGCACAGCAGAGAAATGCAGATGCACGTTCCATGGGGGTAAAAAGTAATGGGACAGGTGAGATGAGTGGTTTTCGGCTAATAACTCTGGATCTCCGGGGGCTATTATGGCGAACGAGGGGTCGTTGGAAAGGGGTCACCGAGCCCCATCTAACTGTGGAGTTTCACATTTAGAGTGAGAGATATATTTTTCATATTTATCATTTAGATTTAAGATCATTTAAGGCAAATCCTACATGCTGGTGAGGGCAGATCACAGCACGCAGCCCCGCCCCTTGCTAAGGAACAGCCAATTGGAATCGTGGGGCGTGGCCAAATAGCATCTTCTAAACATTTACAGCTCAACATTTACAGCTCAAACATCTCACATTTAGAGTCGCCAATTGTAAAAGTGCTAGATTTTAATCTCACATTTAGAGCACAACATCTAGATATAGATTTAACATTTAGATTATATGTTTAAAATTTAGATTTAAGATTTAACATTTAGATTATATGTTTAAAATTTAGATTTAAGATTTAACATTCACACAGCAAGAAAGTGTACTAAAATGTAACACTGTTTTTTTAAAAAACATTTAGCTCTAAATGTGTGAAAATGCACTAAATGATTAAAAAATGGCACCCTATACAAAGGAGCCTGATAACTGAACTAAAAATATTTTGGATTTTGTACATATTTAGTGTTTATGGACATGACACTTTTCAGCTCATTTGCATTATTCTTTTTTAGCCCCAGAATAAGAGAGCAAAGGTAGCTAGGGAGTCATAAACAGCTTGAAGTGTCAGTTATATGCATACATAGTTATCGCTTTCTTTTATATGCAAACTATCCATGACAACTAGTGAAAAAATTCAAATAACTTTGCCTTATGTCAAAACTAGATGAGTGAAATCATTTCAGACTTCAAGTTTTCAGGACATGTATGTTGAGTGAACAATATAGGAACTAGCAGTGTATCCAAAATCATGCAGTGTGGAGTGCTCAGTGCGCACTACAGAGGGAAGAGCTCAGTGCGCACTACAGAGGGAAGAGCTCAGTGCGCACTACAGAGGGAAGTGCTCAGTGTGCATAATGTCATGGTAATTAGTGACATGCAGTAGCTGTTTGGAAATTATTTGAGACAGTTGATGAGTGTCTATGATCCATAGACTTCAGCAGATTTGCGTGATATATTCACAAGCAAAGCTCAGATATTGAAGCAATGTTCCTTTTTTTCCCTTTTAATTTATTTTATTCATTTTCATTTCCAGTCTTAAGTGAAATGCTGATCAGTACGGTACAGTGATTTGATTTTCCAGTGTATCTCAGCCCTGTATCTGTAACTGGTCATCGCCCCAAAACTTTTCAAACAAATAATTGTATTTGTTTAAAAAATATTTACATGTATGTTTTTTGTTCATTGTTATTTAATAGGATCATCTCGCTCAATATATTTAAACTATGTAAGTTTTGCATAAATAGTATTGCATTATTAATAAGTTTGGTTGAAAACAAGAGGTTTAAGGGCTTGAAATGCCTCCTAGAGGTTTCTAGGTAAATACAGCCTAGTGAGCTCAGGCCTTCTGGACCTGGACAGAAGGCAAAACCAAGATATTTCTTAAGTGATATGAACTAAAGCAGGTAGGGTTTTTCATGTTTTTTAAGACAAGGTGCGTCTAGCCGTGAAAGTTATGGACAATCAGTGAATCTTTGTCTGACTTTCCAAAAATAGCTATGAGTAGGTGGGCACTGGTCATAAAGGTTTTAGAAATATTTTTTTTTAATTGATTAATTCTTTAAGCTCAAGGCTTTGGTGCTCAACACAAACAGCATATTTCATTAATCTCTGGTCACAGCCCAACTCCAGAACCAACTGATTATCTTTGCATGTGTAATTGTGTATCATATGTCTTGTGAATTATAGAAAGTCCAAATTAAAGTGCTTGTTTATTAAGTAACTCCCCAAAGAAATGGCACTGATTTGAGTTTCAAAAACATAAAACCAGTCAGAAAAATGACAGTTAAGTTCTGTCCCCCCCCACACACACACACACACACACATGTGGATGTGTATTCTCACCATTAATTAATCACCTTAAGGATACAGGCTGAAAATGAGCCCAAAGCTGGAACCTAAAGTTCACCCTCCTAATCTCTGTCCCTTCTCTCTTTTTGCTCCCTTAATCATTGGAAAACACACCATCAAAGATCTTTCGTAAAGGAAAAAAATGAAATAAAAGCCCCTCTGCCTGTTGAACAGCATCTAGGTTACTTGTCAACACTTGAGCCACGCTAACCGAAGTTGACACCTTCATGATTAACGTCCCTGAAAACAGGAATGAGTCAAACAAGAACGCACAATTACTGCCTTTCCAGTGGCCTTTGGTCTTCTTGGTGTCTTTGTGTGTACGTTAGCCGCTCCTGAAAGTGGAAAGCAACCTTTACATTTCAGTCACATAACAAGAGCTTGGCATTGGACGAACATGAAAAGTCTTTCTAAAAACTTCATTTTGAAGGAATGGTTTGGCATTCCAAAGTTTGGCAGAAAACAGTGGAACACCACCAGTTTTTTTCTGATACCTGAAACCTGATACTGATCCAATATTATTAAACAATTACTTAGCTAGACAAACAAAACACTATTGGGTGGTTTTCCAGAAGGAGATTAAGGCTAGTCCTAGATTTAAACAACCTTTTAATGCAGATGAAAAAAAATCTGCTTTCTCAATCATGGTATAAATTACTCCTAGACTAAGCCTAGTCCTGACTACAGTTATTTGATTTACTGAAGGAAGATTAGAGTCAGTCAAGGATTATATTCTGGTATTAATTAAACCTCCAAGCAAGTGGGTTTAACTCCAGATTAATGTCATTTGTTGAAGACACGCATTACGTACAGTGTGTCAATGAAGATCAACAAATCCCACCAGCTAGACACGTTCTTGCTGACAGAAATAAGCCATTGGAATTTTTTTGCTGAAATGAGTTTTCGATATAATGCTTTGGAGATCATTGCTCTTTTGGAGACTTTCATTTGATACTCAAAGAGGACGACCTTTACCAGTTAGTCTGCAGGTGCTTATGTCTATGTTTTTTTGGCATGTGGCATTTTTCACACAGAAACTGTTGACTTATGTGGGGTCAGTGAACCAACAGTGAGTAAAGTTGTTTGTGAAGGCAGTACATAAACTCCCCAGATGCTGCAACACTTGTTAATTACAAGACACAATTCTGTGAATATTGACACTTTCCAGGAGTCCTTTCAGTATTTTTCTAGTGGCAAAACGCCATCTGACTTCACTACCATGGCAGGAACAAAGCAGACTGCCTACAAATCCACAGCTGGTAAGGCACCCAGGAAGTAACTGGCCACAAAGGTTGCTCGCAAGAGCACTTCGGCCACCGGTGGCGTGAAGAACCCTCACCGTTACAGAACCCTCACCATTACAGAAACCTCACCATTACAGAAACCTCACCATTACAGAAACCTCACCGTTATAGGCCCCTCACCTTCACAGAACTCTCACCATTACAGAACCCTCAGCATTACAGAACCCTCACCGTTACAGAACCATTACAGGCCCTAACCATTACAGAACCCTCATCATTACAGGCCCCTCACCGTTACAGGCCCCTCACCGTTACAGAACCCTCAACGTTACAGGTCCCTAATTGTTACCGAACCCTCACCGTTACAGGCTCCTCACCGCTACAGAACCCTCTCCGTTACAGAACCGTTACAGGCCCCTCACCGTTACAGGCCCCTCATTGTTACAGAACCCTCACCAGTACAGGCCCCTCATCATTAGAGGCCCCTCACCTTTACAGGCCCCTCACGGTTACAGAAACCTCACCGTTACAGAGCCCTCACCGTTACAGAGCCCTCACCGTTACAGAGCCCTCACCGTTACAGACCCCTCACCGTTACAGAAACCTCACCATTACAGGCCGGGCACCGTGGCTCTGAGAGAGATCCTCTGATCCGCAAGCTGCCCTTCCAGCGCCTGGTGCGTGAGATCGCTCAGGATTTCAAGTCTGACCTCCGCTTCCAGAGCTCCGCCGTCATGGTCCTGCAGGAAGCCAGTGAGGCTTTACTTGGTGGGTCTGTTCGAGGACACAAACATGTGCGCCATCCATGCCAAGCGAGTCACCATCATGCTTAAAGATATTCAGCTGGCCCGCCGCATCCATGGACAGCGCGCTTAAACTGACTGCACTAAAGGTCCACAATGTGGAACGCCCTCCCTAAACATCTGAGAAGAACACAATCCACTGTCTACTTTAAAAAGAAGGACTTACACAAAGGACTTAAACATTTCTTTGTAATAGAATTAATTTGTATAAACTCTTCTCAATTTAATGTATCTATTCTTTCATTTTATTTCTGGATAACTTCTGTAAAGTGCCCTTATAAATAAAATGTATTATTAAAAATAATATAATAATAAAAATAATAATAATAATAATACATTTTATTCATAAGCACCTATAATAATGCTCTTAATGTCATTTAAAAAAATTTCCCTTAACGAAAATATTAAAGCAAGCTCAGACTGTACTGTAATTCATGCACAGGCATTTTCTTTGGTATAAACAGGTAAATACAGGTAACAAGTAATTTTTAGAAATGAAAATACAGTAAAATGTAGGTGTGATCACCAATAATTTTTACAGCTTAATAATTTACTGTTCAAAAAGAAACCCAGACATTTGGACGAAGACTGAGCACAACAGCCTCTTTTAATTTAATTTACAGTACAGTAATAAAACTACTGGGTTTTTTCTGATATATCTAGGAAAGACAGTGGAAAGCCATTTGTAAAGCAAGCAAGACCCTTTGAGCACACCCACTCCATCCAAAATAATTAATACACTATTCTGTTAAAGGCCTACAGAGAATGTTGTTTATCTTACAGCAGTTTTAAAGCTCTTGTTCTGAACGCACTGTGTTCAGGCACTTTGCTCAGAATATTAAAAGGGACTTGAATTCATTGGTTTTATGGGAGAAGATATTTAATTGTATAATATTTCAGCTTTCTTGCTTTCAGGCTCTTCATGAGTGGGGCCAAGAAAAATATTTTATTTTATATTGGGCATTGTTTGAATGCTAAATAAATATTTTCATAGTTTTGTGACAGATTTATACTAATAATTTCTTTCTGTGTTTTGCAGAGGTGTAAAGAGTACCTGAAACCCATACTTAAGTAAAAGTACAGATACCTTACAGTAAAAATGACTCCGTTACAAGTTACAAGTCACCAATTCCAATAAGAGTAAAAGTCTTAAAGTAATTTTATTTTACTCGTAATGAATGTAGGCTCAAAGAAAAACAAGAAACTGTTTATTTATGAGGTTTTATTTCCTAATATAGAAATGAAATTGAACACCTCAATATTTCAAAATAGCACATTTAGGTAAATAGCATCCAGTACCTTCAGCACCCTGCAGATGGCGATATCGCCTCTTCCGCCCAAGAAATTAGCCGTGGCAGATAAAGATGCCAACTTGTTGTGAACAATCATGATGTAATGAGTAACGGTAAGTGTCCGTTCAGATGTAGTGGAGTAAAGAGTACATATACTCAATCAGAAATGGAGTTGAGTAGAGAGTAAAAGTTGCTTATATTCTTGATACTCAGTACAAGTAAAAGAACCCAGACATGAGAAACACAAGAGAGTCAATAAGCCACAGTTATTCTCCGAACGCTCCACACCAATATGAACCCGCACACAGACAGGTATACAAACAGACTCTTAAGAGTCAGAGTACTCACGGTACCGGTGAGGAGGTTGGAGTAGAGTTGAGTAGGAGTGACACGCAGGCATGAAGCAAATAACTTCAATGTCAGTGTGCTGAGGAACACTTACTTCCTGTTTATATACCCCACGTGAGTCACTTCCGGTGCCGATTGACATCACGTGACCCGGTGCGTGTGACAGTGGCGAGGCAGCCTTTAGTTATTATGCACCCAGAGTGTGGAACAAATCACCAACAGTAATTTGAGGTTGATTCATTGCTAAGATTTAAAAAGCTTTTAAAAACTTTTCACCTTGGCTTTCAATGTTTAACATTTATTCTATTTTTTTTGCTGTCCTGTTTTATTGTGTTTTGTTTCTACTTTTCTGATTACAATTTTTAATTTGCTTTTTAATGTTTTTATTTTTCCAATCTTTTACGTATTTTCTGGATTTGGACATCAGGATTTGTTTTATTGATTGTAAAGCACTTTGGGCTGAATTCTTTTGTATAAAAGGTGCTATACAAATAAAGATTTATTATTAGTATTATTTTTTTCCAATTCATGTTCCTCCATTAGAGTTTAACTTGTGTTCATGAATTTCAATAACCAGCTTTTTTTTGGGACTCTTTTGTTCTGGTGCCCAGTACTGGCAGGATGCGGAGGGTAAACTGCCTTGAAGCTCTTCAGTTCTGTCCATTTCACTGGAGCTAACAAGGTTAAGTAAATCTGACAACTCTTACCCGAAGCTGTTAAGTGTAGATGTATGTTCATTTGCACTGAACTCAGTACTGGATTTTCATGCAGTGCTTTTCTTCGATTCCACAGCAGATATAGGCTGTTTATCATAAATGAGGGGGTTATTGGTTTTCTCAAATAGTTTTTGGATCACTGTCTCTTTTCTTAAGCCATTGGTTGAGTTGGATTTGTTCTCCATTTGTTCTGTAGGTCCTTATTTTATAGGTAATCTAAATTTAAATTAACCTTGATTGCTTTAGTTCAAGACTCCATAGTCCAGGTGTTAATAATTAGTCTGTGTTTTAGAAACGTATTTATTTAGACCTGATTAACAATCTAGATTAAGGCCTACCCGTATTTTAAACCCTGTATGTGGGTTAGAATCAGAATCAGAAAGCTGCCTATGTTACAAATATGCTGAGGTATGTGTGTAGGGCAGAAAGATAGTTTGAAAAACATGTTTGTAGAATTGATTGGATGGCTTTGAGCTCTTGTGAACTCTTGCATTGTGTTGTTCATTATATTAATTTACTTAGTTTTGTGTTTTGTGATGCTACAAGTAATTCGATTATATTTCAGACCAGATATATGACAGAATTTAATGCGGAAGAAGAATTTCGTGCTGTTCACACAGAATGGTCATATTCACCTTCACTTTCACTTCTCAGATTCTTCCATTTAAATCATGTTACACTTTACCAGCGATCGGATCCATGGGATTTCTACACGTCCATAAACGATTTCATCAGAGTAGGTCCACTTCGATTCAACATCAGTGTCTACTTTTGCTCTGTGTTTGTGAATCCTGTCTTACCTTATTCATGGCATCCGTGTAGATCTGGCTTAGGACTAACAAAATATTCTAGAATCTTTAAAATAAAAAAGTCCCAACTTTAAATAGAAAGTGGTTTCTTGAGCACGGATAGACCCGACTCTAATGGAAGCGTCTCCGAATACCTTTTATCACGAACACGCCCTGAACGTTTTAAAAATGAATGGCACTGCATCATTTTGATGTTCAGATGATTTATTTATTCCAGAGAGGTAATATAAAAGCAAATAATAAATATTCCATCTAAGATGGGCATCATGCTCGACTTGAGAAATGACAGAAATAAATTTGTGAAAATGGAAGTCAGAATGCTCTTCCCTACCTTGGGTCACAAGTGCAGGGGGTTATAGCCCATGACTCTCAGTTTCTTGCCTGGAGAAATATATCCTATAAGCCACAAGGATGGATGGATCAGTGTATCGCAATACATCATGTATGGCCACTTAAACCATAAACAGGGTCCAGTGGGTCCTGGAACCTAATGGAACCTTGAAACGTTATGTTATATTCTGGTGTTTTCCCTCAAACAGCAGACCAAGCACTTAAAAAAGGTGCTCCTGGCATTTGGTTCCCCATTTTGTAATTGACAACCCCTGAAGGTCACCTTTACATACACAGTCCATGAAAAGCATGTGGTTTTCATTTCAAGAAATACATTATGATTAGATATCACAATAGAAAAAGAGTAACCAAACAAACTTTTTAATCCACTTATTGAAAGAAGCGATGCACCACTGAACGTCTTTGTTGTGAACGTAAGGTGAGTATATGATTTAATTAGAAATCACTTTAAAAAATATTTACATTTATGGCATTTAGCAGATGCTCATATCTAGAGCGATGTACATCAGAGCTCAAAGTGCTCTACATCAGTTCCTTAAATGTCACGGCTCGGTCAGTGGCCAGTGGGGGCCAGGGCTTTTGTTTTGACTTTGGGGGCTTTTATTTTGACATTCCTGTCTGTTTGGTTCTGCTGTCACGTGTTTTTGTTATCACCTGTTTGTGTTTTGGTCCCTGATTACTGATAGTATTTAAGTTCTGTTTTGTATGTTTCTCACTGTCTGTCCATCACCTCATTTACACCTCCTGTATGCTGTTTTCGTGTTCATATTCTGTAGCGGCCATCGCGCCAGGTTTTCGTTTTGTTTATTTGTTGTTTGAATAAAGTTAACCACAGAATGGATTCTCGCTTTCCAGCTAGACCCGGCCCCTGTGACATTAAAACTGTAACGCTATACTTTAATCAATGTCCGCTATTTACTGCAGGATAAGAACACTTAAACAACATCTGCCAAATAAAAGTCAGAAGTTAAGGCAAAAGTAAGGAAAGCATGGAGATAAAGTTTTTTTGGTTTAGTTTTTTGGTTTTTTTTGGCAGGGAGGGAATATGGGGAAGAAGAAATTAATAAGCAGAAAGGAGAGTCACCGAGAGTCTCCTGCACTGGGTGGTGATAGGGATGACAGCTTAGCCACTATTCTATTAGCCCTGATTTAATATCATTTCCATGAATAATGACTAAATACAGACAGGTATGAGTGCAAAACAAAGATTTATTTCTGAAAACAAAATCCAAACCAAACGAAATAACCAGTTCATCTTCTGTCAGATTCTCCCTTGACTGGCTGGAGAGTCTCAGAGCAGTGTGTCGACTACACACTCCCATTCTGGGGAGTTCAGATAGAGCAGGTTCAGCTATCATACAGCTATCATTCATTTATTATTATCACAAGAGTTCCACAACACCGTATGTCCTCCCACCCTGAACTGGACTCTCTCTCCCCACACAACCCACACGTGACGACCACACAGAAAGACACACCGCAAATATACACTCAGTATCTTGGGTGAAAAGAGGGCGAATAAAGTTTCACACTGCACAGCAAAATAATGATCACTGCAATCTCCCGCACTAGGAAGGAGAGGTGAGACAATAGGACAGATAAATAAATAATTAAATAAATAATTAAATATGCTCGGACAAAGGAAAAGGGGACAGGGAAAATCAAACAGATTTGACTTACGAATCCTGGGCCTCTGTACTCTTACCCAGAGGCCCCACGTAACCAAAATAAACAAATAGGAAAAAAAAAAAAAAACAAAATCCACGAACCATACACCCCACGGGCAGGGCGTATTTTTCTCGTACATCTGATCTCTGTTTCAGAGCTTCCCCTGCTTGCCCCACACCAGTCCTGATGGCCTTGCAGCTCCACCATGACGCCTGGTCCCGATCTCCCCCACTTTACGTCCTCACCTTCAAGTCGCCTTTCGACTGGGGAGGTGGCCGCCGCACCTGGCCACCTCCGATATGGCTCCCCCACTCCACGGACCCTGCCGGACAAAAAGCCACACATCCTCAGACCCACAGTTCCCCTCCCAGCCACTGGCTATGTTCACACGCACTCCCAATATCTTAGACACCTCCCTGTATGCTGGTTGGGGATCGCCGGGGTCTGAGTGGCCTCGGTTCGCTGCTCTGGTCCGTCCGGCCCGGTCTCCCTTCCTCCCCTCTCCATGCTGCCTGATCAACATCGGTACTTCCTCCACCAGCCACAACCGGGTACCTGCAAAAAAAAAGAAAGGGCAAGACAACAAGGCAAACACAACGGGACCCCCGTGGCTGCTGCTCCCAAAGTCAATGTGGTTTCCATCTGGACTAGAACCACCGCGCTGTAGTCCACTCACTTCAGGAAGCCAAAGCCAGTCCTTACAGCAACCAAAGTGCACCTTAAAATCCCAAACGTTTGGTCTTTAAACACCAGTTCTCCCCATGCCAGCCACCCCAACGTGTTCGGTGGGCGTCCGGGTGCGGGACCACTGAGAACCCGCTCACCTGTCATGGCGCTGCCCGATTACAAAAACGGGAAAATATTTAAAGAAACATCACACCCTACCGAAAACAAAAAGGAAGAATTAGCACACAAAGGGAAAAGTACAAAAAGCAACCCTTAAATGGCCTGGACACGACTGATCATCCAAATATAGACTTTTCTGCTTTTTTGTCTCATCAGACATAAATTATCCTCTTATTAGGAGATTCCTCTGGGAATTTTAAAAGTGGTTATTTATCATGTACTCTATCCATTAGTTGGTCAGGGTTCTTTTTAATATATTGATTAAAATGTTGTTATGTCCTTTGTTGCATATGCACTAATTTTTAAAGCCTTCTGAACAACATGTTGTCCTGAGGGTAGAGGGGTTGTATTTATATTTCTATTACTCTCTCTCTCTCTCTCTCTCTCTCTCTTTTCTCTATCATTTCCTTGCTCACACTCTCTGTATCTCCCTCATTATTTCTGTACCCCTCTCTCTTACTATCTATCTACATCTGCATCTCAATTATTCTCTCTCTCTTTTATTCATTCTCCCTCTATCATTCTGCCTCTGTATGTTTCTCGTTCTCTGTATCTATCTACTTCTCTCAGATCCACACAGTAAAGAAATGAAGACATATGCTTTAATCTTCATGGCTAACTGGATTTGTCCAGTGAGTGAATTCAGTCTAGGCTAGGCTGCAATCCTACTGGCAGTTGTTTTTCTCTCTCTTAGAGCATTTCACTATGCAAATGTAGTATAGAAACAATGGGACAAAATAAGGCTGTGTGTGCCTGAAAACGAAACCAAAATAATGTTTGTTCATAATACAAAGCCGTGTTGACGTGCAGTGAACTGTGATTTTTTTCTATTTCCCCACGCAAGGTGCTTGATTTGCTCAATGTAAAACAGCCACATGTACATGTTTTCCTAGTAGCCCATAATTATGCTATGTCCTGAAAATCCATGCCTAAAAAAGCAGAATCTGCACTGCATTAATAAATATCCCCACATAATATACATGTGTTTAGTTATAGTGGACAAATCAAATGAAAAACATTTCCTTTGTCGATGTAGTTGATGTAACCAAGACATGTTTCTTGTCCAGATTTACGTTTTTTGTGAGGCTAATGTTGCTACACTAGCTGTCATTAGTCACCCAAATCATTTTAGAGAAAATTAATCACCAAAATTGTTTAACCAGGTTAAACCACGTCCAGCTCTTCATTAAGATGATGTCGAAATCACAGGATATTATTATTATTATTTTTTTTATTATTATTATTATTATTATTATGTTTCCCAAAGACCAGAGACAGACATCCATTCCTTGCTTCCTTTATTTGCAAAACGTGCATGAACAGAAACGGGGTGATAAGGGTGATGGACTGACACAGACTGGTGAATAAACAGAACCTAAATACCCACAGAAATCAGGGAAACAAACGCAAC
>JBBPDC010000002.1:4744060-4772004 GCA_037974485.1 Hemigrammopetersius urotaenia
CAGAACAGAACACATGACATAACCGGAACTTAGAGTCCTCAGCAAACGCTGGAATATAAACAAACAGAAAACAGGAATGGAAACAGAAAACCAAAACATGGCACGGTTACGCCAGTCCAGGCCGTGACCGTGACAGGTCACTTTGGGCAGACGAATCATACTTATTAAAAACAAAACACAACAAATAACTTCCAGGACACTGCACTTGAAATACTTTTTATATATAAACATTATTTCCAAAATTACACTTGGAAACCCATTTTATATGCCAATATAAACATTTTACCAGAGGAAAATATATCACAATAAATGAATACAAAAAGAAGAGCTGTCATAAGACGAATAGATTCTACGGCACAGAACATGTTAAGAAAGCATCCTTGCATTTCACAAAAGACACACTCGGTAGGAGGTAAAAAAAACCAAAAAAACAATGCAATCCTGTAAATCCATGTAATCATATATGTAAATTATACAAATTATCATGGTAAAATATCAAGAGCATATATTTGTGCGATACACTGTTGAAGCATGCTGGAAGGGTTTGGCTCTGTAGCCCACTCTGAAATGACAATGCATTCTTAAATATCAATATTATATTGGACAGTTCAATATTATATAAACACACTGTGTGGAAGGGTCACATATCCGTGCAAGCATGGTGAACACATGTTAATCAGAACAGGAAAGAGGATTTAAAGAAAATAAGCTGGTTCACAACTGTCCAAATACCTTTAAAAACAAAAGGGGTCAAATCGCACCAATGCCAAAGACAGGTGTTTCATAAAAAAAAACGACCAATAATTTCATAATCATGGCACCAATTTGAGCCAAGCATATTTCTAGTAGGGATTATGCAAAGTTGTATTACCATAATCAATGCCCACATTAAAATTATTAAATAATCATCTTGCCTTTTCCTGCCAAATATTACAATACAATACAACAATGATGTAGTCTTTTAGAAAGAGTACAGAGAAGTTCATTAATCAAACGTTGTTGAGACGCCTTATAGGTTGCAACAGTCAGCTTTGCCGTTCTTAGCAAGGTATATTCCATTTATGAGGGGTGGGATGGAAAAAGAAGAGCTGTATTCAGCCGGATGGCTTTCAACCTAAGAGAGAATAGAATGGAATTTATTATATATTATCAAGAAATGTTATATATTTAAGAAAATGTTATTGTAGAGGAATAATTTGGGGAAAAAATCTTAATTTTTAGGTATTTTTTGCTTCTTTATTTTACAACTCGTGTTGAAAAGCAAATGTTTATAACAGGCACTTACAGTCAATACATGACAATACAATCAATACAATCCACTTAAAATGTATCCAGCTCTTCATTAAGGTGGAGTAGGCTTGTTAGGGTAGTTTAGGGCCTAGATTGTCTTACTGTGAGCTATAAAGATGAACAAAACTATACTGTGCAGCTGAATGCTGTGGCCAGTCACTTTAGACAACATGTTCTGTTTTCACCTCTGGAGTAGGAGGGCTGAATCACAATCATGTTTTGCCATAAAAATGGAGAAATCTTATCAAAGATCAGTCTCCTTACAACTGATTTTTGAATACTATGGTCTGAAAAGGCTGCCTGTTATTTTCTTAACTCACAGCAATGCTATAGTGCTCAATTCTTCGTTTTTCTCGAACATCAGTCTCACCAAAATAATGTAGCTGGTCTCCGCCAGGACATCTAAATTGCTACAGTCATCATTTATTGTATGCATTCTTGTATTGCAATCATCCCATATGCCAGCATTGGTCAAAACTGCATCTCAGTCATTACTCTTAGAACCACAGCAACAACCAAGAGAACATTAAAATGCCCAAATGCAAGTATAAATGTGCAGATCTCTGCAATTTGTGGAAAGCAGAATGCATGAATGCACATACTTGTAAGTAACAAATAAAAGTGATACCAATCAGGGAGCTCCACAAAACACAAGTCTACAGCTTGAAGAGAGAAATGGTCAGGTAAACTACCTGAAAAATTCCCCATACGGTATGTTGTATGTTGCAAACATACAAGAAGTGGATATTATTTTTTTTTCACTGATGCAAGGTCACTGGACTCTGTCTTGACCTGGACTCCAAGCTGTTTGGACTCTACCAGTACTGGGTTTAGACTTGTATTGGACTTGACAAATGTGGTCTTGGCTACAGCTCTAGCTCATAGTTAAGTTGTACTGCATCCTAAAACACATCTACAAGTCTGTACCACCTAAACAAAGAGCTGATTAGGGCTTGGAATATTTCTATGTAAACAATTTGGATAACTTGACTTCTAGTGTTTGTTAACAGCAGTAGTCTTGTAGCTTCAGTGCTAAACTCAAGAAGAACATTCTGGACTCTACTTCTACTTCTGTGGAAAATGTTGCTTATTTTACATTTCAATGAATCATTACTTTAAAAGACTTAAACAATAGACTTGTCAACCCTCATCACAAGTGCCAATACTAAGCCAGTCCTTGTGACACTGTAGTTGTAGATATTTTTGTTTCTTTTTTAATTTGATTGTATTTCTTAGTTTTCAATATCACTGCTTTCGCATTGCAAAACACTGCCAATGTTACCAAATGAAATCATCTTAAACCTAATTAATATAATGCTGCCTTGTGCTTATCTTGCATGTTCTTAAGCCAAACAACATATCAGGACTTATGTACGACAACAATTAAAAGAGAACACAGAGAAACGTGTTTTTGCACATTGTAATATGAAATTGCTTGTTAGACAGATGAAATTTTAAATGTTTGACTTGTCGATTAATCACATATTAGTTGATAGATTAATGTAATTTACTTCTTTTGGTGAGCCAAATTATCTTAATAGAAATTTTAAACCACCAAGCAACCATTATTGGGACAGAGGTAATGCACATGATGATAAAGAATCTTTCCTATTTCCTCACCTGTTTTTGCCCATTGCAACCATGGTATTGCTGGAAGACACTTTGATTGTTGGTGGGAGCAATACCAGGTGCCATATGACAAGAAGGGGGACTGATGCAAGCATCTTCTTGTGGAATTGAAGATGTACCCACCACTGGCTCATTATGCATCCACTGAAAGTAACAGGATGCCTGCGGTGGACTCTGGTTGTTGGGTATCGTCTTCTTGGAGCACGATGCAATGCTCACTGCCTGGGCCTGAGGTTGCAGCTGATCTGCATTTGTGCTGAGTGGAGAATGCCTCTCAAACATGCAACTGCTGAGTGGTGAGCAGTTGTTAGCTGCCAGTCTGTCCCTTGGTAAATGGTATGCATCACTGGTCATGTTTTTGCATTTGTCACTGGAGCTCAGAGAAGTCTCTGGCAAGAAACCCACATGAGGGCATTCAGGTGTTTCCAAATTCTGATAACTCTCATGTACAAGTCTATTCTTGACAGTGCCAGGACAGGACTGCTCTGGCAGCGCCTGTTGCCAGTGCTGTGAAGGCTGTATTTGTCTTTGCTGGTTACACCTTGGGAGATTTGGGCAAGAGGGACTTATGTCAGACGACCAACAGTTCTTGCAAGAGGACAAGGAAGGACTATGATTCCCAGTAGTCGAAACCATTTTGTTCCAGTGGTTGACTGTTGGTTGACTCTGCTGGTGAAAACCATTTTGCAAACAGTGTAGGTTTTGTGGATTTTCAGTCTGATTTGCAAGACAGGATCCATTTTGCTGCAGTTGCCAACCGCTCAATGTGCTTGGTGCAGTTTTTTGACCAAAATGCTTCTGGGTCTGGGTGAACAATTTGTTGTCTGGGCCTTTGCTGCCAAATGTAAAGAGGCCAGTCTGCTCCGAGTGTGATAAGGGATTCAAAATATTTTGCAAACACATTTCTTCTTGAAGCCCTGGCATGCCTTGGGGTCCAGTGATAGCATCTGGACTCAAATGTGAAAGTCTTTGTGAGTTTTCGGCTGCATTAACCATCACACCCATTTCTTGCCCAGCCATTCCAAAAAAGTCCAGTTTGTTTAGATCAGATTTGACTACTCCGCTGTGACCCATGGAGAAACCATAACCAGAATTTGCATACTGCCCAGACTGCCCTCTGCATGGGTTAGTTTTGGTTGCATTTGGTTGTGCTACAGGACTCTTACTTATCTCCTTGTATAAGGCCTCCTCCACATAGGAGAAGATATCATTGGTGAGAATTTCATCAAGGCTAAGACTTTTGTCATTGCTGCTGCTTTCTTGGGCCATCTTCAAAAGAACATTTTCCCATTCTTTCAGCTCTGAGCTGTCAACCTCCATTTGTTGAAGGGCACTGCAAAGGTCTCCATCTTGAGCCACCTGTTCCAAAGCATCAAACACTGATGTGACAGTGTCCTCCTCCTTCATAGCCTTATTTTCCAAGTTCTGACTGGGCACGTTGAAGAGAGCCCAGCTATCCATGAAGGCATCATCTACTGTCAACTCAGACTCAGTGGGCTGGTGATAAATCGACTTGTCCTGTCTTTGCATGGAAGCGAGGATGGAACTTGGATCCAAAGCCTTCCGGTCAATCTCGTTCTGAACAGCAGGCTTCTTCTCATTAACTTCAGGATTCATTACGTCAAAAGTGGGAAAGGTATCATAGAGGACTGCCTCTCCAGTGGTGAGGCTAAAAGGAAGCTGCAGTCTCCTTTGGCGCAGGTGTTCCTCTCCTTCAGCATTACTGAAACAAGCAAACAAACAAAAAACAATTAGGCTTAGGGTTAAATAACAAGTATGCTTAATTTCTGTTTGCAAGGCTTTTTGGAGATGTTTAGCTATCTATGGCAAATCTCCTTTTCAGATTTTTAAATAAGCTCTATTAACTAGGCCCGTTACTACTGATCACATTAGTGTTTGAGCGGCCTATTCATTGCTTAGACGATGCTTAGATAATTAATGAGAGTTAAAATGGACTTAATTAAACAATATCAAGCCAAGCATAGCAGAATATTGTGCAGAAAAAAGCAAAACTAGGACTTCATTGAGACAAATCACATAAATACTAAGCATTTAAATAATAGTAATGTTAAATTTGGGGCTGTCTGGAAGGTTTGATTTCTTACTGTAAGACAAACCAGCAAGGTAATTTGAATTAGATATTATTTTGAGATGAAGAATTATCATGTATTATCATCAGGCAAACTGCCAGTTAATTTATGTTGAGTTATTGAAATTGTACAACTGAACTGATTAATTGAGCAATCAAGTTGTCAGTTAATTGCAACAGCACTAAATACATCTAATAAAACTCAGATCTAGAAAAGAAAAAAAAGATTTTAAATAACCGCTCTTACACCAGGGCTCGCTGGCGTGCAATAATAAAGTCGGGATGTCCACCTTTATACACAAGTCTGGCATTCGCCTGGACCCATACCCATCCTCCATTCTTGGTTAACAGTCGGAAAACTGTCATTCCACTCTCCCCTGTTTTTATCACTAGTACAAGAAAAGATTTACAATTAACAGACAGACAAAACATGTTATTAATTAATTACTCACATAATAAATATGCAATATATAACTTTCATACAAGGCTCCAAAATGCAAACAAATATTCTGTTTGTGTGCATATTAACATACTTCTGATGTGATTGTCTGCACAGTACATCATGTCAGCAGCGTGAATGAACTGATAGCCAGACCCTCTCATGCACAACTCCATCTCTGAGTATCCCAACACAATTTTACCCCTGAAAAGTAGAAAACACAGTGGCTCAACATTTGTCCTTAAATTAAAAGAGCGAGAGAGAGAGAGAGCGATAAATAGATAGATATATATAGTTACAAAAAATGTGGAGAATATTCGCAGGTTCCGTGTTGTTGTGGAGATTACCACAACAATTTTTGTATTTATGTGTATATATCTGTGTCCTGACAGAAGGGTGTCTTACACAGAATCCTTAAAGTTACCTGGAGTCAATGCCCAGAGGAGTAAAGTCCAGTTTATGTTTGGTCTGAAAAATCAGCGTCTTCGTGCGGATCTCTAGAATAGCTGGTGGCTGAACAGGAGTGGCGACAGCAAAAAGAGCCAGCTGTGGCTGAACTATAGAACCATCCTCAGCCTTTTTGTTCTGTCCGAGGAGGAACTTCAACCTCCCCTGAAAGTTCAGTTTCTGGAAAGCACATTGGATATATATAAAAAGGTAGTCTTTGGAACAGCTGAGGTGCACGAGCAAAACAGCATTACAACATTTATAAAAGGCTATAAAAAAAAACTACAGGTGTCACTATTATTATTAGTATGCAAAAACAGGAACAGTACAAATCAATCAAAACAGAAAATCAGAAAAAACAAAATTGGTAAAAAATTAAACAAATGCTGACATTCAATAAACTACCGCAGTTTATGCAATTATTGTATATTGCTTGCATCTTTCAGATGATACATGCAATTGTATGTGTATGTGATGATCATACCCATCACATACACAGAAAAGCATTTAGCATATCACACATTAAGCATTTAACATATTCTCATGTTGATATTTGTCTGCTCAACTCTTATATACCAGAAATCCAGATGAGTTGTCCAGGAGGCACCGGAAGCGACACACAAAATCCCTCTCAAGGAAAGAGGAGTTCTCTGGTGGGATGTGCTGTGGGTCGTAGGTTACAATATTTCTTGTGATGTCACTGCTGCTCTGCATACCTTGTGGGTAAAATAATAAAAAACATATTAGCCCTGAAAACACCTGGACGACATTAGCACAATGAAAAAAAAATGTTTAAGAATCACAAACCATCATCCCCCTGATCCACATCTGAAAGGTTCGGGTTGAGAGCGAAATGAAGCTGCCGGCGGAATAAGGCTCTGTCATCAATATGGATGAACTCAAACACACTCTGGTGGACCATATCAGACTGCAAAGAAAAAGCAATTATTAAATTATTAAATTTGAATAAGGAGCTATCTTCAGCGTTGTCGGGGGATTAGTACCAACTGGCCGTGACAAGTCAGCAGATGGGGAAAATGTAAGTACTTTTAAATAATGACTTTTGTGTTTCTATTGCAGTTAAGTATGAACCAGCGTGTTCGTTTCGTTCTGCATGTGTTAAACAAGAAGCGTAAGGGATGGGTGGAGCGTGGGGTGGTTGGAACGCATTAACGGCTCATTTTGAAAGGGACCAAAACTGTGAAGAATAAAACTGGTGAGATCTTTTATGTGAGAGTGATTTTGTGCAAAGAACATGTTTTGTATATCCCATAGACCTATTATAACTAAAGTAAGTTTTGCATACTATGTTCCCTTTATATATATTTTTACATATAAATTGTTTTATTGTTTAATATACTTCCCTTGCATATAGCCGTATTTATATATAAACATACAGTAACCACTCACTTTTAAGCATATCATCAGCCGGATTCAGGATAACGCAGATTTTTTCTAAGATTTTTTTAAAGAGTTAAATTGTCAAGAAAAATATAATTTACTAATTTTGTAACAAATATGACCATAAATTCAGACACATTTCCATATAAAATATAACTGTATAAATATAGAAGGTGCTTTTGAAATGGGAAAATACCTCTGAACTTATTTTACCATTTCAAAAGCACTTTCTAGAGGCGGGAGGTTTCAAAGTAGCCAATCCAAGAATGTTATGTAGAGTGCAGATGCAAGTCTGCTGTATCATGCTTTGTGTCTTGTCTTCATATTTTAGTGTTATAAATGTTTTCCCCCAATTTTCAATAGTTATCTCAATTTATTTAGTATTAGTACACTGTGCCCCATCATAACTAGAGAGAGTTATTTCAATGTTTCTTTTGTGTATGAGTCTTTGTTTTGGCTCAGCGCACACTGCTAACGCGTGCTGCTTATGCTAACTTCTAATGCTAACTGCTAATGCTAGCGTTTTTTAAGCAATTTCCTCTGCGATCAATAAAGTTTTCTGATTCTGATTACTTATTTCTCCTTGCTGCTGCCATTTTGTAATGATTTGCCAGATGCAGAGCAGATTAATAGATTTATTACTTTTAAAGTCCACCAGCCAAATAGCGAAAACCAAGTCCATATCCAAAGTCAAAAAACCAGAAAATCCAACAAGAGTCCGGCGCGAGAAAAGAGAAGTCACAGGGGCAGAAACAGGGTCGAAAACCAGAACAGGAATGAAAAACAAAAGACTTGGTAACTAGACTAGGCAAGTATACTTCACACTGAAGCTTAGTTAGCAGTTTATATATATGTCCTGCCCTAGTACTCAGGTGATAACGATCTAGGCCTAATTGGTCTGGTGGAAACCCCGGAGTGCTGTTCTGGATTTGATTGTTCAGTTGTGTCAGCTTGCCACTCCCGCTCATCTCCTATACCAGGCTTTACATGTTTGCAGTGTCTGTGGAAGCTGCAGACCAGAAATCCCCCTATGGATCATCTCAGTGTTTCTCTTGTTTTTCGCTTTGTCCTTCTTAAAGCCCTAAATTTTTATTACTTTAAATTAAATTAAAAGAGGCACATGCGGGTTTACCTTTTCTTTCTTCTGGGAGCATATGTGGGGGCACATTTAGGGATTAATCTATAAAAAAAGGCATTTTTAGGCTTTTTTTTAAACCAAAACACATGTTTTTTCACTACAGGTGAGTGCTCTTAGAACATAACCCCCACAAAAAGCATATATATGTAGATATACATATATATGTCCTCAGGAAGTTGTGGGTTTGATTCCCAAGACTGCTAAGCACCACTGAGGTACCCTTGAGCAAGGTACCGTCCCCACACACTGCTCCCCGGGCGCTGGCTACCTGCTGCTTCACTTGATGAATGGGTTAAATGCGGAGGAAGAATTTTGTGCTGTTCATGTATAACATATTTTTCGGAATTCCTTTTCCAAAACAATACATATTTGATGAGTATATTCAATATATTGCCTCATATATTGGCTTTATTGTTTAGTTGAGTCTCCATGTCTTTTTTACAATTGAATGATTGAGGAATTTTGATTTGATTACTCAATAATACTTTGATTTCTTCACTCCAGGACCAGCACTGTCTTCCAATGTCTTTTTAAATTGTCAGGCAACTTCTTGTGTTAGGTTAAATAACAGCCCCTGACACATTGATGAGGAAACATCTTTAAACACAAGTTAACTGTCATATGCCAGAGCAGAAAACAATCCTTTCAAAAATCAGATACTGTGTCTTTAAGGTTACTGTTTTTTCCAGTTAAGAAGGCAGAGATATTACTGCAGTGTGTTTTGCTGGCACTTTTAATAACAATCCTTGCAACATGTTCTTTAATGCCTCCTTACAGAAACATGCACTGTTTGCATGAGTTTGAAAGGAGCATTAAGAAAAGCCAGTTCAGGGTTGGTTATTTATTTAGCCTTTTTTTTCACTGTTCTTTGAACAGCAGGAATCCTTGCCAAAAGCTTGTGTAACAGTGAGTAAATATTGGCACACAGAGTGTGGAAAAGTATGAGCATGTAAAAAGAACATTTGTTGCACAGCGTTTCTGTTTTAGAACATTTTTGATGATGTTATGAAAAGATAACGTTTTTAGTGTTCTTGGGAAGTTCCTTGGGTGTTCCCAAACCATAACAATCATAATTTATGATTATTCTGAGCACCTGTAGCAACTGATACATCCGTGTTTCTGTATAATCCCTTCTTTGAGCAGTTTCTGTTTTATTTTCACAGATTTGACACTGATATATAATCTTGGACTAAAACCAAGAGTGAGACTGAAGCCTTCCGAAAACCAGCATTCAAAAACTACCATAGTTTGTATGTTGTATCTTTTCGCTTACGGTGTGGAGAATTTTTGCTAACAACATTATTTGACTTCAGTGCAATTTGAATTGCAAATACGGTACAGTTGAAGTTTTTCTGTAATAAAATTCCATCAAGCATCTGATCAGGAAACATATGTTGAGTCTTTATAAATTTTAGCCAACTGTAATGTTAATGAGTGGAGTAAATCTGGGTAACTTTTAGGACCACAAAAAATCATAAAAATTAGATGTGGCTTAATCTGAGTAAAAATTTGTCTTACGCCCCTAAAAGTTGTGTGGCCTTCAGGAACAATACAATTTTATGATTTTGATGCCTTACATTCAGAGTTGAATATTGAATCCTCTGTACCAAATATTCCTTGTTTTCCAGGGTTGCATGGGAATCATAATTCTTATTTGGGGCAACCAAATAATTTTACAAAAAAATAACATGTATTAATTCTAAAACTTGCAACATGTATAATGGCAGCTCAGATATCAACATAAAAAGTGCTATTACAAACAAAGAAATCTATTAATGCATTGCTTTATAAAATTAGAAATACAACTAAACAAAAATAAATAAGCAAATCTTTGTAAACCAGATTAAAGAGAAACTAACTTGCCCGATAATCTATAAAGAATAATACAGTCCTACAAGATACACACTTAAATTGGATGTGTTTATGTGTTAGTTTGTGTGAGTGTGTTTGTGTGTGTGCGTGTTTAAAAGTATTTAATTGTAGGGATGTCGCAGTGTCAGATTTTCAACATACAAATGGTGTTAAAGGTTGCAACCTGGAATATTTATTTTAAATATTAAAAATTTTATAAGGCTAGCATAATTCCACGTTATTATTTCATACATTCTGAATTGCTGAGAACTGAGGGATGGAGGGGAATAGACTGACAAACTGGGCAGAAACAAATCTACCTATTAGGTAAGGTTTAGGTTCAGAATACTTTATTTGTACCTGGAGGTGAATTAAGTTCAAAGGAGATGAGTCAGCAACCACAACACAGATCAAACATACATACACCCATGCAAACAAATAAATAAATGAAAAACACACAAGTCATAAGAGGTACTATGAACTGGATCAAGCATTTCAAACAATAATAAAATAATATTTGTAAAACAAAATATTTAAGAGAAAGTAAACACTATTTTATCCAATGCCCAATTATAAAGTCTTGTTCTAAGTGACTGCTGCCGGAACAAAGCAGTCTTTGAACCTCCTTATTCTGCTATTTGAAGAAGCTGTAACTCATTGTGTAAAAGATGGGTATGCTGGCATGGTAGGTTAAATTGTGGCTCACCTGTTACTCTGCTCAACCCTTTATGAAATTTGATTCACTTTTCCAAAACATCACACCAAAGAAAGCTGATGCTATAAAAGCACAATATGGTAGTACCTATGGTAAGTGTATCTGATCAAATTGCCAGTGTCTATAGGTGCACTGGTAAGCAGAAGTCTACCTTTGTTAGTGGGACATACTCCCACCCTTGGATATTTATATTTAAATAAACAATACATTACTCTTTCAAATTTCATTATGAGAAAACATTAAAAAATATTTAAAACAAGTGCAACTGACTGCTCTTGATGTGTAACAATAAACACTGTAAGTGTAGTTTAATGGCTGTTAATGTCCAAGGCTTGTGTGTGTGTGTGTGTGCGTTTGTGGGCTTTAAATGCCAGCTGTTCCTAGAGCTCTGCGAAGCGTGGAGCTATTGGTACTGGCCTCTGTAGGACAGAGGGCTTGCTAGAACGTCAAGTGAAGAATCGACTCTGTAGCAGAGTCCCCCTTCCTGTTAGCAACTAGTCGACTAGTTGACATCAGAGGCACAAGTCAACGCTCCCTGACAGAAGTTGACTAGTGTACATGATTTGCTTACGCTGACACACGTTCCTTGATTTAACTAATTATTATTGTCCCTTCATAAAAAGGATGGTACCGTTGGCACAAGGGGAATCTAAAGACAAGATCACAATAAGATGAGGCATGGCAGCAGAGAAGACAGACACACATCACACTCTAGACACATGAAGTACAATAAATGGATGAGCTCAGTGTGTAAAAGACTGCATCTGAGACGGCATCCGATAGTTAACATGGCAAACGCTTGCACTACAGAGATTCGTCCAGTCCAGAGGATGCAGAGTGGCGTCGCGGCTTAAGCAGTTCCCACTTTCTGTTGTGCACTTAAATTTACCAGAAAGTTCAAGGCATTAGCCTTTGTTTGTTTTGTTTAATTGTCATGTTGACTGTTACTGTTACAGAGAACTTTAATAAAAGTTGCTCTGTGTTGGACACCTGTGTTCCAGTCGACTAGTCAACTCGACTTTGACTTTGTTGACAGATAAGTCAACTTGAAAAAAGAAAGGCGTCATTAATGCCCTACTTCCGAGTGCTTGTTGTGTGTCTGCATGGAGAAAAAGTCGTCCTGAACTTTGTATATAACTTGAACTTCCATGATTAAACTTCTACAAACTTCTAAGCTGTCTCCTGCTGAAAGTCGCCCCTGACCTGACATGACCGTTTCATTATGATAACCCTGCAATAAGAGAAAGATCAGGAGTCTGTGGAAGCCTAGACATCATTCTATAAACTTTCTGCTTTTGTTTGGACTGGATATAATACTTTTGAAGAATGTTTGCCATCATTATCCCATTTAAGAATTATACGTTTGATCTACAAACCAGAAGGAATTGTGTGATGAACTGAGTGACACTTCTTTTTTCATGATCAGTCTGGTATGTCTCTTTAAAACCAATAGTTTCAGTTATTGTGGTTAAATAATGTTACTATAGACTATGAAATGAAATATTGAAAAACTATTTTTTGCCTTTGGTTTGCAATGGGCACTCTTTAATCTGGCTGCCGAACTCCAGTCCAGTATCTGTAACATTATCACTATTCATTATTTACTTCTATTATTAATCTGCAGTTGATCATTCTGAATTATTTGGGAAGAAAAAAATTAAATTAAAATGCTTTTGCCTATAACCCATTTACTTGAATATACACACTCAGTATTTCAGTGCGACTCACCTGATGGAAGCCCAGGTAATCCTGAATGGTAGGTGATGTGTAAAAGACATATCCCTCTGCAGTCACCACTAATACAAAACCATTGAGAGCCTGGCAAGACAAACAGCACAATACTGTATGTAAGCAAAATAATGGTATGATATTACATAAGTTTCATAGATTGCACTCTATATCAGAAAGTTAAAAACTGTAAATTAAGTCCTTTTTAGTTGGTAAAATTATGTAACAGTGCACTTCTGACACCAGTTAACTGTAATAGTTCAATAAGTATCAACTTGTCTGGCGATTCCTAATAATACTGAATTAGACATTTTATGGATAATGAATGAACTCAAATGGTGAACATATTGCAGACTTAGGCCATGTCCATACGTACACAGGTATTTTTTAAAATAGAGGTTTTTTATGCGGTTTTGGCCATTCGTCCACATGTAAACGGTGTTTTGTGTCAGTGAAAACTGAGGTTTTTGAAAACTCTGGCCAAAGTGGTGAAAAAACTATTTCGCGCCATACTGTGCGCCACTCATATGACATCACAGTATGTGCAGTGTTTACATTAGGTTTTCTACTATCTACTATACCCGATGTTTACGAAGTACTACTGCTCTCAACCTCGTTAGGAGTTAATTCTATCAATTATTCACAGAAAAAAAATCAAGCGTTGTGTCCAAACATGCTGCCCGTGCTACCGTGTCCTTCTGCAATCTTGGGATTCTGTGCTACTTAGCATTAGGGAAGCTGGTTCATCTGTGCTCTCTTGTGTTTGGATATCTTAAAAGCTCTTTTAATATGAGTGTATGTTGCGACGTGTTTTTTGACAAGGCAACATAGACACTGTGCCCAGTGTCTCTGGTAATGACGCCCCGCCCCCCTTCCTAGGCTTCTGACTGGTCACCAGTGCTAAACATTCTAAAGTTATATGGCCACCTGCTGCCTTGGTATGCTTTTGACAGCATTTTTTTTCTGCGACTGCATGTGGACGGAGATATTTTTTGAATACGTGCGATTTAAAAAAAAACAAAAAAACCCGAAAATCTCTGTTTTCAGAAATATCTGTGTCCGTGTGGACATGGCCTTATTTGTTAGGAAAGAGTGTTGCTTCAATAAATGTTTAGTGAGTAATATGCTGATGGAGAAAATCTCAGAACCACCTTTGACTGGTAGTTTAATACTCAACTTTAAATGGCAAACCTAACTATCATTGTCGGTCTAGTTTTGAATCGTGATCAGTGCCATAGCGCCACATTGCTTGGACGTGCACTGATGCACGTATGCCCTGATGATGGAGGGCTGAAGATGTCAGTGGTGTGGAACTGTATTCCAGTAGTTCGCAACTTACATTCTGGCCTGTTATAGTGAACGGGAAGCTTAGTAAAGTCTTTCAATAGGCCTAATCCATCAAATGCCTTAGTGAATCATCAATCTAGTGAAGTCTAATTTCTTCATATTTTGCTCTCTTTCTATATAAAGACTCTCATTTTAAGTCCAGTCCCTGAACCTGACCAGTTTAAGAGGAATTGTTTTGTTTGTTAAGCCACCTATTGACCTACATATAATTAATTCAAATGAAGAATAGCAAAGCACATCTAATGTAAGTCCTGAACCAGTGAAGAAACAAGTGCAGAGGATTCCAGATGATCAGGACAGTGATCAGTATACTGGTGCTGCTGAATGCTGAGTGGTTGGAACACCTTTATCTAGGCACATTGTATTTTTAGACAATTTGCAGCATCTTGCAGTAAAAAATTTGTTCTTATTTATTTTACTTAATGTACTCAGTTCGTCAAAGATAAGACGGTTAAGAAAATATTTTGGCACCAACAAGGTGATTTATGGCAAAATGAAAGAAAAGATGGGTGGCTCAAGACTTATGCACAGCATTGGATATAGCAACAATCACCTTCAGCCTTAGTTTTTTGCTGTTCTTTGTATATTGCAAATGTGCAAGTACTGAAAAGTAAAGTAAATATAAAACATTTTTATTTCAACTATGGTTCATTCATCATCAAATGCAATTTGAAGGGTGGAAAATAAGCAAAAATTGAGATTTGGAGGTTTTTAGATGATGGCAATATGGGTTATAATGTGAACTATAGCAATATTGTTTACAGCCAAGTGTTAATTATCCTTTATTGGACCAAAATGAGTTTTAAAGGTACACTAGATTCATACAAAAATAGCCAGTTGTCATCATGGTTTATTCTGGCTATAGCAGTTTCCTGCAGCAATTTTCCAACAGCGTTACCAGTTAAAATTTTAAATACAGTAAATAGACTTTTGCTGGACTACACGAAGATCTCATCAGAACACCCAGTAATTCTCAGTGTTTGGTCAGTATATCCAAAACACTGTGATTGGTTAGAGGCTCATTTGCATATTGCAGCATTCTATATCACCATTTCAGAGGCCAATATCACAGACTGCAACATTGATATCACAGAAGAGTAAAACATACCAATCAGTACCAGGATTTCAGAGGCAGACATCTCAATAGACGAAATATCACACAGCCCTTCACCCCAGTGTCGAATGTGTACAATTCTGACAGTTAGTTTACAGTATGCACGTTATGCAAAAGTCCCTATACATTTGTTTGGCAGCATTTTCTAAGGTACCAACATCCACTGCTTGCTAATGAGTTTTCTAGAACAGGCCTGTGAGCTGGTGGTGGTTTTCAGTGCAGGACGTTTGACACACCAGTGTGAGCGTGGCGTAGGCTGAGCGGAGGCGGAAAGATTACACTGCATTGTTTGCTGTTGCTGAGCGTGACCACATTTTCACAAACGTGGCCAGAACAAACTGTCTCCGTTGTCATAACTTCCTTGTTTTTAAGTAATGACCAGACTTACCTTGATCCCCCTACATAAACTCTGTCTAGCGACTGAGTTGCACAACACAGAACAATGACTGTCTGTGAGGCTGCGCCTTAAAGAGGCTCATTATTACTCATTGTCTGTCTGCTAATCTATCTGCCTGATTATGCTCTTAATATACATTCAGAATTTGTGATCAAATGTTTTTTAATTATTATTTTTATGAAAGCATATCCCAGATACTGGTGTAAACAAAACTGTTGTTATTGTTGTTGTTATTGTTATAGTTATAGTTGTTTTGTTGTTGGTAGTGCGCACGTGCAAAGCCTTAGTCGTTGCTGGGGTGGTTGTTAATGTAGTTATTAATCTACAGTATTTATACCTGGCATTTGTGTATACAGCAGAGCGTATTTTATATTAAGTATTTCTGAGGAGATTTTATTTGATTCAATTTAAACTCTTTGTTTAATATTGTTCTTGTCTCTGTGTCTGTCAAGTCGTAACATAAGCAGTTTTCTCTAGGATAAATAAAGTTTTCTGACTTTGATTCTAGAACAGTTAATTAAATTATAATTAATAAAAAAGAATTTATTGCACATATATTTATGGTATCTTTTATCATCCTGTGAAAACACATGAAAGTTCAGTCGTACAAAAAGGGCAAACAGCACCCTTTAACCACAGCAAAATCACTTTTGTGACTTCTTGATAAAAGACTTCTCATCCTAAATTCAGTTGCCAATTGTGTCACTCACCTGAAGAAGCAGGTCACTTTCTGAGAAGCCTGTAGAATCAATGTGGTTGATGCCTGGACCATTTCCTGGGGCAAACTCGAAACTGTTTTTCTTCATGGCAGCTGTATAAGGAGAAGTAATAGAAATAATCAGAATGAAAATATCATTCATTTTCTGTAACTGCTTAATCCTTACTAGGGTCAAGGGGACCCGGAGCCTCACCCTGGGCAGGGTGGGCAGCCCACCACAGTGCGCACACACACACACTATTCACTCATAGTCTGTTTAGAATCCCCAATTCTGTGGGACTGTGGGAGAAACCCGAGACCCCAGAGGAATCCCACATCATCATGTGGAGAACATGCAAACTCTGCACACACAAGCCCAGGACCTGGATTTGAACCCCCAAACTTGGAGGTGTGAGGCAATAATGATTCCCACTGCATCATCATGGGGTCTCAGAATAAAAAATTGAAAAATAAAAATGTAGCCACAGCAGCTGATTTCCATGAACTGTACAAGGAAAATATATGGACTATAGTACTGCAAAGTGGAAAACACTGAGATTTTCGACATTTGCCTGGTAATCACTTAATGTTTACTAAAAACACACTCAATATTCTTTGTTAATGAATAAATTTATAGTATGTCCATCATTTGAGTTCCTTTATTAGACAGAAAATTATTTTCTAATTCATCTCTATTGATCTACAAAAAGATACCTAATACACTTATAATTATGTGGTTAGATATGAGCTATTAAGTGATGAAATATCATCTAAAAAACAGTTAATAGAATGTCAGACATACACTGTTACAGATTCTTTCATCTTATAAAAGAAACTTGTTTTATTTTCATTTATGGTTGTTCACTCAACAACTTTCTAGTGTTTAATAAGAATAAAAATCAGCAGATTAAAACACTGGAAAAACTGGAAAAAACTTGTGGTGTGCAGAGAATTTTGACTGCTAGAGTATCTCAGTCAGAACAACTGTACTGAAAAAAAAGTGTAACAGAGAAACCTAACCAAGCTTTTGTTTCCAAAACAAATATCTTACTGTTCACAATCACAATATAATAGGTTAATGTTTTGCTGGTTCTTTTTCATGAGTAAATGTAATTTAATTGTAAATTAAATTTAATTGCTAAATACCGCAATTAAAAGATTGCACAGATCATAAATAAGAAGAAGGCTGAGATTTTCTTGAAAAAAATCTTCTTTATTAATTTGTTTTTCGGAATTTAGGAATTTAAATTAGGAATATTCCTACTGTGTACTATATTTCCTATAGTACATCTATTAAAATGTCTGACAGTGCAACACATACATGTAGCAGGAATGTATGATTTGATAACATTCTTCAAGTTTGATGTCAGTTACCTTTGTTTCGGTTCATTAATGAAAGGACACTGACAGCTCTGGCCTGTGGATATCCTGCAATGTGCACGCAAACGGAATGTGGCCAATTAATGAACAATGAGTCAGTTCGTTCCAAATGACACTCCTCAGGAGGGGATATGAAGAGCGATCCCAGGGCAGCTGTTTGGACACTGACCCAGCTGTGAATGATTATCTGCGAAAGGACTACTTGTCCAAATGTTGTGTTTGAGATCAAATTGATCAACATCCACAGCTCAAGGTTCTCTGAACAATTTTCTTGTTCCAATACACATCGAGTTTCTGGACCTTCAGTTTGACCTTCAATATGGCTTGTGGTCTCATTCTCATAGGTACAAGTCACTTTCACTGTCTACAGTACTTTCTTAGTCCCCACCTTATTTTGTTTATTTTGCTTTGAATCACCTTTTTGGTGAAAAAATACTTTATGCCTGTGAAACTGTCCTTTGGCAAACTTACCTTTGGCATGATGGGGAGATAAAAAAAAAAAATAGATCAAATGTTTTACTGTGTACAAAGTGCAAACACTCAGCACCACTGTCAAACTGATTGCCCAGTGTAGCATGGTAGATGAACCCAATGGCGGATAGGCAGAAGAGAGTTGGTAGACCATGCACGTTACTCTTAGAGCACTTGCTAAGGAGTAGAGATACTCACAGTGATCCCACACTCTCACACACACAGTGAGTATAATAGGCAAGTAGAAAGAACGGAGTACTCACGCTACTAGCTGGAGGACGGTAGAGCCGAGGAGGGCATGAAGACTCAATGAATGAGCACTGGATCCTACCCCTCTTCCTGCTTATATACTCCGTGACGCGCGTCATTTCTGGGATCCCATGCGTAACTGGTGTGTGTGACAGTACCCCCCCTCCCAGACTGTCACCAGACAGACCCTGCTGAGAGGATACCCGACAACAGTAGTCCTGGATGAGAGCAGGGTCCAGGATGAACCACCCGGTAACCCAAGACAGTTCCTCCAGACCACAGCCTTCCCAATCTACGAGGAACTGGGTTCCACGACCACGACATCGCAAAGCGAGGATCCGCTGGACTGCATAGGCAGGACCAACGTTGATGATCCAGGACAGAGGTGGAGCCGGAGCAGGGGGAATAAGAGGTGAGGTGAAGACTGGCTTGAGCTGTGAGGAGTAGAAAACAGCGTGGACCCGGAGGGAGGCAGCCAGCTGGAGCCAGAATGTGACAGGGTTAATCCTGTGGATGATCTTGTAGGGTCCAATGACGTAGGGGATGAGCTTCTTGAACTTGGTGTGGAGGTGTAGATTGCGGTTGGAGAGCCGCAATCGACACAGTGGTGCTGCTGTGTGTATTGGTTTCGTGTACCAACTGTTGGGCCGGCGGTATATTAGCCTCTGGCTTCTGATGTTCAAACATCAGAGGTTGGAAACCATTGCGTACCTCAAATGCACTGAGCCTGGTGGCCGAGGAGGTGAGGAGGTTGTGAAGTAGCGGGCCCAGGAGCGCTGGTGAAAGGCCTTCCAGAACTTGGCTGTGAAGTGGGGCCCTCTGTCCGAGACGATGTCCCCGATGAACCCCTGCAAACAAACTATGTAAAGAGACGTCCAGACGGGGTGCCTAGTTGAAGGGGCTCCAATGCCTGCCCCTGGTGGACTCAATCTTCCCAACCTCCCACCGGAGAGGTAACAGAAAGATCTGTGGAGGCAGGACAAGTGCGGGACCCACCCGAGAGCTGATGAGAGAGGGCATCAGCCTTGGTGTTCTTCGACCCCTGCTGGTATTATAGGGTGAAATTAAATAGCTGGAACAAAACCCCAGGCTGGCGTGAGCCCACCACGCCAGCCTGGGGTTTAGCTGTTTGGCTTGCTGGATGGTTATTATATTTTGGTGGTAAATGGATCACCGCCACCCTGGAGCCAGTAATGCCATTCTTCCAGAGCCCACTTGATGCTTGTGGTGCCCTACCCCGTATCACTGCTGAGTGAGACTGAATTTTCTGGAGAAGAACCTTACTGAGAGAGGACAGCTCGTATTCCCACAACAGAGGCATCCACCTTCACAACAATGGGTCTCAATGGGTCTGTATGTAGCAAGATGGGTGCTGTGGTGAAGAGTCAACAGAGGTGGTGAAAGGCTTGAATGGCTTCATTAGTGAGGGTGAATGGATTCCTGGAAGGTTTGGTGAGGACAGTGAGAGGGGCCCCAACTGAACTGATTCCCTGGATAAACCGACAGTAGAAATTAGCAAACCCCAGAAACCCCTGTAACTGTTTCAGCATCTTGGGTAGGGGCCAATTACTCACAACATCCAGCTTCTGGGGGTCCATGGCCACACCTTTGTGGGAGATGACAAAGCCCAATAATGTGGTGTAGCACTGGTGGAGAGCGCATTTATCCAACTTGCAGAACAGTTGGTGGGCCAGCAACCTCTTCAGAACTGCCTAGACATGCTGGGTGTAATCCTCAATTGTTCTGAAGTAGATTAGGAGGTCATCTAGGTATGCAAAACACCAACGATCCAAGATGTCCCTTAAAATGTTGTTAGCAAACTGATGAAAGGTCGCTTGACAGTTGCAGAGGCCAAACAGCATAACTAGAGTCTTGTAATGTCCGGTGGGAGTTATAAACACTGTCTTCCACTCATCACCCTCTCTGATGTGGATAAGAACTTCTTAAGTCCAATTTGGTGAAGATGGACGAGAGGGTAGATAGCCTTCCCAATCTACAAGGAACTGGGTGCCACGACATCGCAAAGCGAGGATTCGCTGGACTGTATAGGCAGGACCACCGTTGATGATCCGGAACAGAGATGGAGCCGAAGCAGGGGGAATAAGAGGTGAGGTGAAGACTGGCTGTGAGGAGTAGAAAACAGGTTGGACCTAGAGCCTGCTGGAGCCAGAATGTGACAGGGTTAATCCTGTCTCACCCAAATCTTTGATTGTTTTTAAGTAAAAGGCATTATTGTATATGATAATAATCTTATCATATACAAGATTGTGCAGTTTGTTTTACTGGGTGCTAAATCATTTCACTATGTGCAATATCTAATTATTATTATGTGCATTACTATTTGAAATATTACTACTTATGTCAGTATTTCTGGTCTACCAATAATTTCTATTTCATACAATAACATACTCCTAGCCATACTCCTGTGTTATTAATAATTCACTTAACTGCAAGTTATTTATCTATAATATTAATACACAGCATTTGTGTATATGGCATAATGAATTTCATATTTAGTGTTTTCTGAACAGTTTTATTTGATTTAATTTAGACTTTATATTTTACAAGTTATTGTCTCTGCGTCTACAGCTGCAACATAAGCAATTTCCTCCAGGATCAATAAAGTTTTCAAATTCTGATTCTGATTCTTGAACAGAACAGGGCTTTATATCTGAACACGCAGCTCCATCTCTTCCATTTTAGACTTTAGGGCACTGCAAACCAGCGGACCTGAAATGTGCTCAATTACTACAATAGGCTATTTGTTTAATAAAGCAGAATGAACAATTGTATTGGTTTCTTTGTAAACAATTTTCCATTTTAGTCAAAAGATCTGCCCTGCTCCTAAAACAGCCCACAAAACATCCATTACCTCCCCACTATGCCTCACTGTAGACTACACGGCAGATCATGTGGTAAACTAAGCTTTTGTTTTATGTCAAAGGAGCCGCATGTTGTCTGAGATGGAAAAGGCAGGTTCAGACTTGCGAGATGCTAAAAGAGAGGCCAAAGACTGGGAAAAATCTTAGGCTGGTTTTAGGGAACTAGCTGACTGTTGCAAAAGGCATGTTTTTAAAGGATCTGGACTGGCAATCAACACGGTCATTTTCACACAGGTGTTTTTTTTCCCTACAAGAGCAATGAATCAACAGCCGCATGATGCAGTTAAACTGGGTAGTAAAGTAGGAGTGAAGAAAAACACCATGCAAATCACTATGGAAATGGAAAACAAAGGAATGGGTCCAAAAAACACAAAAAAGTTTAGCTTTCGAGTTAAGGCCAGTGTATATATGTGTGTGTGTGTGTGTGTGTGTGTGTGTGTGTGTGTGTGTGTGTGTGTGTATTTTTGTGTGTGTGTTTGGACAGTAAATGAGACAATAGAGAACTAATAGGCAGAAGCCAAGCAGTTGCGTGACTAGAGTAGACGACCGGACCAGGGAGAGGCCATATCCTGAGGTTTTCCTGCGGCAGCTGTTCAGATAAGGATTCATTCTTGTCAGCATTGCTTACAGAGGCCCCGGGGACCCTTGTAGGAGATGTTTGTGTGTGTCTGTGTTTATGTGTTTAATACAATCAACACTCATTCCCGTAGCCCACTGTACTTTTTCTCCCACTGTATATTGTGTGGTCTCACTCACACATAGTAAAGCAAAGCAGAAAAAGTCCACCTGTCATGCAATTCCCAGGTTAGAGTAGAGGTTTTCACACGCTCCTGGATGGATTTCCTTGCAAAGAGCATGGGAAAGTTTTCACAGTGCTTTGCCTAGAGGATATATACCACCTCATTGCAAACAATGTTCATTTAGTACTCAATAGCCACAAAAAGCCCTGTTACTGATTCCACAGTATAACATTGCAAATTAAAATGTTATATACTGCACACCAGGGCCATCAGGATTATCTAACTAACACAAGGAGACTAATTGACCTAATAGATTACTGTAACATTCCGAACAAGGAAGCCATAATTATCTCTTTTGATGCAGAAAAGAGTTTTGACAGGGTGAATAGGGAATTTCTATTTGCAACCCTAAAGAAATTCAGATTTGGAGGGAACTTCTTGTCATGGGTCAAAATATTATACAGCTCACCTAAGTCATGCGTTAAAACAAATGATCAAATTTCTCCAAGCTTTAATCTCAGAAGAGGCACTAGGCATGGCTGCCTACTTTCTCCATCAATATTTGCAATATTTATCGAGCCTCTGGCAGCTGCAATTCGAAAAATAGTAATAGTAAAGGCATTCAAAAAGCAAACTTGACGGATAAAATTAGCCTTTATGCGGAACAAATCAACTGTCCTACCAATATCTTGTGACTTTCAGTTCAACCCAACTATCCCACTGCAATCTGGAAACAATTTTAGATAACTAGGTATTAACATCGCTGTCAAAATATCAGACTTGACACGACTAAATCACAATGTTCAACTTTGAAGACAACCTCACTCCCTGGGGTATCCTGCCCACATCACTTAATGGGAGAGTAGCAACAATCAAAAGTATGAAAAAATCAACTCTCTCTTTTCAACGATTCCAAATCAACCCCCCAGACTTGGTCTATGTCCCCGGACTCTATCATCTCAAAATTTCTTTGGAAATCTAAACCACCATAAATAAGTTTCAAGACTTTACAGAAACCCAAAAATCAGTGTGGCCTGAAACTTCAACATTTATACAATTACTTTCCGACCAATAGATTAATATATATCCTAAAATGGATTACACAAAATCAATTGGATCTCAACGTTCAATGTCCAGCCAGTACAAGACGTGCCATTTATCAGTCCCGTCCTCAAATGAAATGGCTGCTTTAAGAGCAGCAACATCAACATCTCTGATGGCCTGGTGGGAATTTCTTAAAATTAACAAATCTTCCCATGCAAAATGACACCCATCTGGAACAACCCCGACATCCTACAAAATAAAAAAGTGATACATTTTATAACTTAATATAATATATAACATAATAAAGGAGTCAGACGCTTGGAACATATCATCCATATCATTTGACAAATTTGTACAAAATAAATATTCTAAATCTATGGAATCTATGGAAAATAAAGCAGATAGACTTGGAGCTTCCATCGGCAGCAGCAAACTTTCTAAAATTACCATCCCAAAAACTACTCTCCAGAATCAATAGGTATCTAGCTGAATCAGAGACAAGTCTATCACTCCCTACCCACAAATGGGAACAGGATTACTTATCAACCCCAATACCAACTTCTGGACGCAGAAGACATTTAGAATGCTTAAACACATTTAGAATGACTCAAAATTCGAATCTGAAGCTAATACAGTATAAAATCCTACACAGAAGTCAAAAGAGAATTTAAACATAACTCAATAACATAGTATTAGAACATGTTCCCATGTCTGCCTGTAGGAAAAACAAGCTGACAGCATTTGAACACAATTGGACTGCAATAATTAACAATGTTTATGTAACAGTGTTGGGGGGTGGGGAGACCGTTGTCACTGTCTCAGGGTAGTTGCCAGGCTGGCCCACTGGAACAGTAGGCCAAAGCGCTCCACCTACACCTTTGTCCCCGGTCCTACAGGAGCAGCACGGCCTGCAAAGAGGGGCCCACTGGGAAGTTCAGGGAAAAGATCAGGCCTGGGCTGTTACGTGAGATCTTGTCGGGAAGAGCAGCCTCCCCTCGGGGGGGTGGGGGCGGGGGTGGTTGGCCGGAGGGAGGCCTCAGCCCTGCTGTAGCAGGAAGGGCCCTGATGGATGGTCCGGGCATTTCTGGGACACTCTGGGCCTGTCTGGAGAGAGACAGCCCAAACCAGGGCTGTCTCTCTCTATGTCTCTTTCTCTCTCTTTCCCTCTCTCTATTTCTATCTGTCCCTCTCTTTTTCTGTCTCTTTCTGGTTATTTTGATGAAACTTGTAAGAAACTTTTCACAACCGTTGTCACATTGGCAACATCTTGTATTACAATTTCTTGTAATAAAATTTGGTTTGTTTATTTATTTTATCTGAGGATGAGCCCAAACTTCTGGCTTTTATCATACATGTTTGGAAACCACAATCTTCTCCTTACTCAACACTTATCATTTGGACACTCAGATTAGCCTGAGGTAGCATGGGGAAGTACCATTAGAAACATTTACACCTCTTCATCAGTTTAAATTAGTGGTTACAGAAACTGTTTTCAGTGGTTCAGCGGTGTCGAAAGCCTAATATCGATATTGATTTATGCCTAATATCGCTATTGAAGTCCCCTCAATACTCTCACATGCAAAAACGTTCTGGGAGTCAGTATTCATAGTATTTTCAGAGATTTGGTAGACACCAACAGAGCCTTGATAGTGTGTTGGTGTGCTGCAGTAATAGAGGGTGTTTTATTGTCTCATTTTGTTCTCAGTTTTATGTTTTCTTCTCATGTGAAATTTGAAGTTGCAGGAGCCTGGGTGGGTGCTCTATTAGAGCTGGGTGGATTTATTCCTGTTTGTTTATTTTTCCCCCCTTTTCCCCCTTTAACATTTCAGAGGCTAATAAATGCAACTATTAATTCTGGGGGTGTTTTTGTCATTAAAACAATATATAGTATCAGAATAAATACAAACATAAATGCAGTACGTTGGTTTGAAGGGTATATCGAGAAGAACACAGGTTTGGCTGCTGAGCTGGTTTCACACTCTACCCATTCTACTGATTTGTTTTATTCTATCAGCACCTGATATGATTTAAGGAAGAACTGACTCGATAAACTAGGTGTATACTGTAAAAACTGGTTTTCCCCACGGCGAGGTTTGGATATGGTCAAGCACTCATTACACAAACACACTCACCAGCTTGCAATGTGTTGCTTATTGTGTTTATTTGTATTTATTCCAGCAGTTAATCAATATCACAATATCGATCTCTGCAGTACTGATATCACAGAAGGCTACAATATGAAAATGAGATTTTAACCAATCAAACCAATGTTTCTGACAGGGTGACCAATCACTGCTCCAGGTGAGTTACTGGGTGTTCTGATAAAACAAGGCCTTCATGTAATCCATGTTTGATGTGTTTATGAATCATATTCACCAATAATTCATCATATATCATTCTTAAATGACCACGTTCTTACATAACCCTATTCCACAGAATTAAACAGGCTGTTTTTGTTACTTTGCCTTTAAGGTTGATATGTGTAAATGACATCTTTTCTGGTTGGTTGCCCTTTGTTGCAGTTCATTCAAAAGTGGCTGAAATACTTCTTAGAACTTCAACCTGAATGAGCAAACATATGAAAATATGTGGGTTTTGGGACTGATTTGAAAATGGGTTGTTTTTGCAGCTTAGTATGAGCACTCACTGGTTTTAGACTGTTTTACACCATTTTTATTTGCTGAAATCAGAGGCAGGGCTTCGAGTGTTCCACTGTGCAAAGATGTTATCAGTTCAGTCACAATGCAACTGTTCAGCCCTCCTCCTCTCGTCGAAGTGCATTAACGGTGCAGGAGAGAGTCAAAACAGAGTCAATATGTTTGCATATGACGTCAATCCGAATGTGACATGTAACCTGACCTGCAGGAAAGTGTATTGTGCAGGTGAGAAATGCAGCTGTGACAAACTGCGACAGTTTGCTTATTTTGAAGGCAGATGTGTTTGCTTATCCGTTGAAAAGAACATTGAATGGTAGTGTACATATCTGTTTTACAGGCACAATAATTGAAATAGCCTTCCTGTTGAATTCAAGTAAGGTCAAGTAAAGATGAATTTTAACAAGTATCATAAGGAAAAAAAAACCAAAACGTATGACAAATTTAGTATATGGGCCATTTCAGGGTCCTTCACATCTATAGTTCAATTGCTTTAGTCCGCACCAGTCAGAAAAATGTTACAATGTAGTAAACAGATGTGGGTACAGTTTGTTTTCACATATGCTAAACAAACCAAAATAAACAGAGACGACCATCGGCACCGGAAACAGACTATTTTCAGAAAATCGCGCCACTTTCAATAGTCATGGAGGAACAGCTTTGCATGGCGCTGATCCTCATGGCGCTGATCCTCGCGCATTACATTGTACGTGCAGATCATTTTTTCCTGATTTATTCATCTCACAGGCGGCGGATTGCACCCCACTTCAGGGAGAAGAGACGTGCCCATGATCATTTCGTTATTAGCCGGCGATCTTCCTGCAGATCCATCAGGTTTTCCATTGGCCTATCAATCCCATATCTCATCTGATACCCATAATGCATTAAACTATATCGTTTCGTACAGTTTGGTTTGGTTGCTTCCACACCAGACAAACCATACCAAAGTAGAGCGGATAAAGCAGTCCGAGACCACCCCTTCAGGCAGGTCTCGGATCGTTTGATTTGGTGCGCACCAAAGTACCGAGATTGCGTTCACATCAATGCAAACGAACCGAACCAAGGGACCAAACACGTTTGGTGCGCACCAAATGCTGTAGGTGTGAAAACACCCTAAGTATTATGATATTATTATAATGGCATATTGTGCAGCTCTAATCAAATTAGGCGTATAGCTTATTTCTTTTAAATGGGCAGGTTTTGTGAGCAATTAAATGTGTTAGGACTCATCACCATTGTTTGTATGAGAAAAAATAGAAGCTAAATACAGTAACTCTCATTGAATCATAGGAAACTAATTTAATATGATCTGTTAACATGGAAATCCTGACCACTTCTCTTTTGGATGAATATGAGACCAAGTGGTTGGTTTTTTGCTCCTGGACGACAAGAAAGGAAGTCCTTTCAAGCCACGCCTTCTTGGATGAAACTTCCAGACACACAGAAAGACTCTCAATAGATCTGTTGATTACTAGCAAAACGAATAAACCAACTAACCAGGCATGTCTTAGTTTTGCACTGCAGGTAAAAGCTAAAAAAAAAAGCTACTCCATCTATTAGCATAATAAAAAACTGCCTAAACAATGATACATTTGCCTCAAACCATGTTAGTCTGTTAGGGAATCTCACATAGATTTGCTTTTGTTGTTTCCGAGACTGTATGACACTACAAAAGCAGACAAAAATATGCTGCTTGCTAAAACAATGGCAAAGATCATATTAAAGACCAACCCAGAAGAAGATGTTGCTGCTCAGCCATTTCTTTGTGTGATCAGAAATAAATCATTCTTATTTGGAGATTTTTGAAGTCTGACTTTGGTAACTAAGACAAATTTCAGATATTGTTCAGGCTCACTTATAAGACAACCAAGATTTCTTTTGGATCTGTTGGTTTATCTGACTATCTGATTATCTGAGACAAATAAAGTTCAGAGCAGTGAGAGAAAAGAAAGAGCATTTTAAAATCTTAAACTGGGATCAGACTGAGATTAGAGGAAGGTTCATTCTCTGAATTTAAAAAGTGGGGGAAAAATGGTCAACATCTCATACTGATCTTAAACTGAGCTCAGTTATGTCTTGGAGAAACAGGCTGGATGAAGAAGATATTTTATATTCAAATTTCCTTCCATATTGAGAATTCAGTGCAGTATCTGGGGAATTATGCTCCAATGCAAAAAAAAAGCACATCTCAGACCTCATGCCTTTTTGACTACATGTGCATTAAAAACTGAATATATATATA